>JAEIIJ010017258.1:0-15440 GCA_018904815.1 Drosophila ogumai | reverse complement strand
ATTCACTCCGATATGTTACATAGTTTTTTGTGAATCGTGTCCACAGCATAGGCAAAAATGAAAAAAATTGAAGCTGAGAAAAAGACGATTAAAGTTTTTGATGCGCCCACGTTAACACTTGTATTCCTTGCGTACATAGTTGATTAGAGGCACTTAAAGCTGGAATTCGATAATGAAACTTACACAGTATATTCTTTAAACAATAAACTATTTTTTAAGCAAAAAAAAAATTTTGGGACAAAAATTTTTGTTTACATGTATATCCCCCCTTAAGGAAACATAAAAGTTTATATGTACTTTCTAAATAAATAAAAAAAAAAGAACATTTAACTAAAAAATATATATCTGGGATTCTATTTTTACTCTTTAAATTTCTACAGCCTAAGAACACCACAAAAACATACTGCTTGTGTCTGTAGCTACCTTGTTGCATAGTGTTTTGTGAAACCAGTTGAGCGTAAATTGTTTTACATTACGCATACGTGACGTGTGACGAGTGCAGAGTTGGGGGAATCAGAAACCGAATCGCATCAGAATCCGAATCCCCCGCTAAACCAGCTAACACACACAGAGAGCAGCAAACGAGGACACTAATTGGCCGAATATCCTGGGCAACCAGACAGAAACTGCAGCCCACTCGATCCACGGGTCTTTTCGGGAGTTTCGCCTGGGGAGTTTTCCATGCCCATACATACGTCCGAGTGGAAAATGGAGAGAGGAGCATTAAACAAAATGTGGCAGACATAATTGGGGGACTCGAGCTTGGTCCGGGCAGCATCATTATGCAAATTGCAGTCAATGAATGCAACTAATACGGGCTTGAACCCCGGGGGGGTTCTGATTAGATGTAAGGGTTATTTATAGTAAATTGCATGGAATGTTGTTTCATTGCAAAGCTCCTCATTGGTATAATGTGATCCTCTGGCAGTACTGAAAATGCCATAATTTGCATAATTAGGAGAGGGTGCACTTGCAAATTTAATTTAACGACAAATTTGTAATTTCAAATTAAAGGTTTCAAAACCAAAAAACAACTCCAAAATGTAACCAAGCTTAAGAATAGTATTATAAATTATTTAATGTATGTATTTTATTTAAAATTATTAAGTTTATTTTACATTTTCCCTTAGTGTACTTTCGTGTAAGAGGATATTCCACAGTTTGGTCTGTGGAAAATGTTCTCGTGTTTCCCTTTTGGCCAGTTGCTGTGTCTGTCCCGGCCAGGAAACAGTAATTAGTCAAATTTCTGTGGCAGGACAACATACCCCAGCCTAATGGCTCCAAATATTTTAAGTGAAAATATTCCAGGCTTTGATAGTGCTAAATGATTTATGTACGTGTTACGAGGGTACCAAGTCTTTAAAGTTTTACAAAATAAACATAGTCCGGAAGGGATGTCCTTTGTTTTCTTTCATTTCGCCAACTAAATAAAGCGACTTAAATGTATTTATCTTAATTCTAGGAAAAAAAAGGTCGGTGCTTTGATGATTTTCGTTATTTTTTCATGGGAGTTTGAGCCTGGCTGCCCAGATAAAAAGTGAGTGGCCACAAAAGAACTTAGGCCACCCATGACAGACACATTCATAAAGTTGACAGTTGGATGCTCATTAATTTTGTCTTCTGTGATTACCTTTTCGTTTTTAATGAGCCCCATTCGAGGGCAGGACAAAACGCAAAGCCGCATATCATCATCTCTTTGTCAAATATAACGATTTATTAAGGGGACGCGCATGCCGAAAAAATATGATGTTTTAATGCAAATCCTCGAGTTGGCTTAGTGGCCTGGATGATGGCAGAAAGCTACAAGGACACTTGCTTGTGATTGCCCCTTTGCAGTTGGTCTGCCTGCATTGCCAGGACGAGGACGAGGACAGCTGACACGAGGATAACCTGCCCGGCTTTGTTGGCATTTGCATATATTTGCCGCGCTTTGTTGGCCAAGTCTTTGAACTCCAACGAGTGGAGAAGAGTGACTTGCTTTTCACACCACTCCCGTGTACTATCTTCTCCCGCATTCGGTTTGATTGCATTTCAATTTAAATGCGAATCCGGAGAGCTTTGCCTCCGCTTAAATCAATATGCCAGCATCCCACGAATATCCTTCGAACATCCCCATTCCCCATTCAGCGGCGATGTCTGCATCTATATCGGCACCATATCAGTGGCATGATAAAGCCCTGTTTCCTGCTCTAACAGCTCCTGCGGTGGCTCCTTTGAAGGCACGAAGGAATGCCGCCCTGTAAGGTAAACCACTCTCTTGCACAGGGAAAAAAGTACAGCGGAAATAATGGCTTTAAAGAGTATATGAAGAAAAAAAAGTGTGGAATAATTATGAAAGTATTTAGACAAGTCAAAAATATAGAAAAATGTATTTATAATAATTATTTATAAGCTAGGTATTTACTATTTACTCCCTAATTAATCTTTTACTTAAACAGCTAGTTAAATAATGAATGTTTAATTTTTTAATTATTTCTTTAGGTGCATCCGTATCGAAAGGCTGGCATATGTCGGTCTCTGCGGTAGATTGAGCACAACATGCTAATGCCCTGTACAGTGCAGGGCCGGATTGACCCTTGATGCTTGAATGCTCTCAGGATTGATATGCTACCTTCTGACGTCGTCAGCTGTCATTTTGCACCGGAAAATCAAGCCGGGGAAATGTAAAATTTGATCAATTTCCTGCAGGTTCCAGATAGCTACCTCCTTTACCGCAATTAAGAAAGAAATAAGATTAAAGACTCGAACGATGCCTACATATTCTTAGCCTTTTCCACCTAATCTTGCTGCAGGGCAAAAAACTGTTGCGGAAACTTTTAAATCACTTAATGGTCCTGCGAAAGTTTACCCACGCACAGAGAGGAATCCTTCCCAGGAATTTACCTTCTCCTGGCCATCCCTTTTCTGTGGCCACAGGCGTATTTAGCTTTTGATTTTATTAGGGTTCGCCGTAGAAAACTTTCGCCTTTTGTCACTGTGTGTTGTGCGCGCAGGCCATTGTGCTGGGTTTCCGTAATTAGTTTGAAGTCCCTTTTATTAGGCTTTAATTTTTGATGGCACATTGATTGCACATTAAAGTCGTGCTGGCAATTCCAGTGATTTAATCCCCTTTTCTCTTTCTGTATTGCGTTTCCTGTGTTCCGGGGGATATTTGGTTTCCTCGCTGCATGACCATGAATAAATTGCCTCGTATCTCTAAGCAAGGTAAAGTGCACAGCTCGATGGCGTCCAGCTCGATGGTGGTGTCCACAAACATGACACGTCAGGGGCATTTGTCAAGCTGCGCAACAGTTACGACAACAGGAACAAAAAAGGGACAGAGTACAGCACTGCGTATGATTACTTTTAATTATGGAAATGTCACGCGATATTGATTTGAAACGGCAAGCTGAGTGCTCTGGCAAAAGGTTTTTCAATTATTTAAATTAATTTGCGTATGTGAGAAGGGCCCTCTAAGGATTTTATTCCCACTGCAATTAATAACTTAAGAATTCAGGAAATTGAGAGCTCTTGGAGGAGATTTATTATATAAATTTTGCGAGCTTAAGAGGAAGACAAATAAATGTAATTGGGCTTTATTTTAACAGAGATAAACTTGTTAATAATTTTAAAACCAACATAAAGCTCAACATTCTTATTGAAGATTTATAAATAGTCGGATCTAAGTTTATTCCTTTGCTTAACTTTTAATATTTCAATTAAATCCCAGAGTCAATGCTCCAGGCTTTTTACTTTAAAAACAAATCCCAATTCCAGGAAGGAAAGCTCAAGAGCTTTAACGTCAATCCTTAAGATATTGACCTTTTTTTGGTAACGCTTTCTGAGAACTTCAAAAGGACTGCAAAGTCTGCGGAGGAGCTACTCTGTGATTGCTTTGACAAACTTGTCAAATTGTCGCTCTGCAAATCCAACTTCTAACTATGGATTTCTCTTGGTACTGGCAATACAGAAGGAATGGCGCGCACCGTAATAAATAAAATCAGGAAATATACATAAAGTTCGCAGCGAAATGCCATTCCGTCAATAAAATATTTACAGACAGCATCGAGTGGCAATATGGCATCCGAAAGAGAACCCCACTCAAACCCAAGCACTCGGCCAGTGACAAATGTTATGAGCCCCCAATTACCTTCGGCATTAATAAGTTAACGCGTTGACGACGAATCTCTAACACATTTCGTTACGCAATGGAATCTTACCCAAGTCGGCAGAAAATATACGAATTACGTATACGCAGCGTGTAAGAGGGTGTGGGAGGGGCCTTAATGCCAAATTAAAATGTTTACGTGACTTCATTACATATTTGCTGTTTTGCTGAAAGGCACAGCTTCTCCAGCCACCGAAAATTGGCTGTCGTATTCCCCCGACATCTGCCGTGGAGGCAGGCTTCATTTTTGCCGACTGCCGAGTGCGTTTGTTTGTTTGTCCCGGGATTTACCACTCGACTTGACTTGTTGCCAAACATTTGGAGTTAATTACTTCGCAGGAATGGCTTACAAACTGCCAGTCGTTTGAGTGAGTTTGCAATAAAAGATGAATAAATTAGCCATCAATTGGCGAGCGATTTTGATGCCTAGAGAGTGCTGACAATTTGTCATATTTCCGGATAAACAGAGTTAGCTGGAAAATGTGTAAAAACCTAAATATAAAATATTTTTATTTGTATTAAAAATAATTTATTTATTTGGCACTTATTCTAGTATCAAATAAATTACCATTATTATGGAAATGTATGGATTCCATTAAATTAATTTATAGCTTTCATATTTCCTATATTTTTGTAGCATCTCAAATCCCCACTTTTTGTTTTTTGAGTGCAAACCCCAATCGAAATTCAAATGCAGACCGCATTAGCTGCACCTTAATGGAGTTAATGGCCCAAAATGATTACAAAGTTGCAGATGGAATTTCATAAATTTCCATTAAGCCCCGAATTTGCATTATCGGATATAGTTGAGTTCGTGATTTTGGCAATAATTACATTTATGGTCTGTCGAGCTGCCAAAGCCTGTGTAAAATGTTCTACTGAATTAATTAAAATCTCAACCGAGAGAGCAACCGCAACAATTTTCGGCTATGTGTTTCTTTGGCAAACATTAATCATAAGCCATAAGTGTGTGTGTGACACAGAACAACAAAAGGTAATTTCACTTGTGTGCCGCCTCCGTTTCAACTCAATTTTGGGATAAATTTCTTGGAAAGGACTGGGTCCCAAGGCGATCAAAATATAACGCTACAGAGAAAATTATTATGAAAGACAAAAATATCTAAAGAGAAAGGGTTTTCATTTTAAATTAATTTAAGAGAACGTTTTAAATTGTTTGTTATTATGTATGTAATACCCAATCCAGAGTAGTTTTAAAGGAATAAAATAAAACATAAAAAAGAAAAGACTTCATAGAAAAGGTAAACGTATTTATTAAATTTTGTATATATTTTATATTACTTGTTTATTTAAATATTCTAAAAGTACAAATATTTATTAGACATTCACTTTTTTCTCAGTGCCTCTCACGGATACTTTAAATAATATTCTCTCAATCGCTTCTCGAGGGCGTGACACACACCAGTTGAAGAATCAAAGCCAGATTTACTCATTAATAAACATTAGCCCAAATATGTTTTTGCAGAAAATTCCCTCGAGGCGCGCTAAGCTCATTAATTTTGAGGGCCACAAGAAAGGAAACAAGCTCAAAAAAGAGTCGCCAGTTCTGTCAGCAAGCCTTTCTCAAAACTCCTCCACTCGGAGAGTTTCTCTTTTGTGACTGCAGAGCGACGTGCGCGGCCTAGGGCATTCGGCAGCCTATAAAATATTTAAAGTGAAGCGAGTCTGAAAAAAAATAAATAAGAATATGTTTTAGGGAGCTGCCGGCGTTCCCCGACTCGACCCGAAATGATGTTGAAATGTTGCGCACGCCATAAAAAGGGATCAGCAATGGAGTCGTCATCAGGGCAGCATCCTAGCATCCTTGCCAGGCCCTGGCCAGTCAGGCGAGTCAATTGGCTTATGATTTATGCTGTCCATTAAGCCGAAAGCGGCTCATTGGGCCTGCGGTTCCACGCCCAGGACCTCTCCTGCCCAGTCCTCGACCCGTGACTGACGAGGGATGAAAGTGTGGGTGATAAACTGGTGACTTTAAAATGGGTCCAGGGGACCCATTGTTTCACTGCGGCAAAGAACACTTTGAGCCGTAGGCTGGTGCCAGTGTTAATGCGAATTTTATGACATAATTAGGCAAATATTATATTGGAAGGAAATAAATTTAAAGGCTACATCTGTTGTTTAACAGTTTTGTGTTATTTATACTTCGTCTGGGCTTCCTTTTCTGGTTTTATATGAGTTTTAAATACATTGAACGAAATTATTTCATTATTAGCCTAAAATATTCTTTGCCTATTTTTAATTTAATATATAATAATGGGTACTCTCTCTAAATTTTTTTATTTTTATCTGCTGAAAATAATGCCTAACTTTATTTATTTTTGTATATTGAATCTTTCTTGATTTCTTGATGTAGTAAGTAAGTATCAAATTTTCATCGTCACTTAAACTCATTCTATTGTAATTTTTGTAGTTTTTTCCCCTTTCAAATGTATGTCCTAGTAACCAGCCAAAATTCCATCTCAAGTTTCCATGAGCACTTTACATATTCTTGAATTCTCCTTGGCACTTTCTTATTCTTAGTATTGCAAATTGTATGACATAATTGGGCAAATATTTTACCATCTGCTGTGTACTTTACATATATTTATTTTCCATTCCATATTGCCCCTAAAATATATTTCCTTTTCAAGCATATTGAGTTACCAGGAAGTTAAACTTTACATTTGCTCACTTGTTGGCGACTGTCCACTTTATTTCACTGAATTTATTATTTGAATTCATGAGATATAAAAAAGTAATGAAACGAAAAGCGAAAAAAGTAAATTAAACAACAACTTGGGGAAAGAACTGAGAAAACTGCCGCAGGCCAGCGACGGGGGCGAATTATGCAAATAAATTCGCGGTAGTTGATGTCAGCATAAAAAGTTTGCCCCAAAAAGTGTGCAGTGGAAAGTTGTAAAATTGCCAAAGAGCGCCGTTAAGTATGCAGTAGATTAACACACCCACACACACACATGAGTACTTGGAGCAACAGAGCGCCAATTAGCTTTCTCTTTAGCTCTGCGGTTAAGTGTATAATTAACTTTATGCAGCCAAGTCAAGCCAAGCCAATTCAGTCAACAACCGCAGACAGAGAGCAAGGTGCTCCTCCTGCCGAAAGATAGTAGCAGGTGTGGAATCTCACGCCGGAAGTCTCTCTCCCGGGTGACATGGCGAAAATGATGATAATGGTAATTAACCGCAGGAGAGAGCGCCGGCAAACAAAAGAGTCAGCCAGTCGGAAGTGGGGTGACTTTAAGACTGGCTTTAATCGATGGAGAAAACGTCTCTGAATTAATTTCAACTTATGGCGTTTTATGTGCCGGATGCTAGATAGCTTCCCCTTCCTCCTCGCGTTGCCGTTGCTGTTCCTTATTCACACTTGGCCCAACTTCCGAGCTGCCTTCGGGGCTCCTTCATCAAAAGATATTGCCCCAGTTGCAAAATTGCTCATTGTTTACAGCTTGCCAAGATGTTGAAAGCATTTTCGAAAATTTAATTTCGATTGTTGACCCAAGGGAACGTCGACCACGAGAATGCCAAGCAGGAAGCTCTGCTCTGCTTCGAGTGAAACTAAGCACAAGGCGGGAGACTGCTGCTACACTTCTGCTAGAAATTAAACGCTACAAATTTCTATGCACACTCACATCCCGGACATACCCAGACACGTGCCAGCCTCATGTCGTGACGACTAGCAGCACAAAAAACTTTTCATAACTAAAACACAAAAAAGGAAAAGTTTTTTTTAAAGCGAAATGACTTAGTTCCTGGGAATTTCAAAGAAGATTGCCAGGGGTATTAGTCAAATAGGGTAAGAAACTTTAATAGTTGTGGTTAGTTATTTATTTCTTTATTTCTATCTAGTAACTTCTAAAATTACGACCTTCCCTTTGCGTTATAAAAATATTTAAGGCTCTAAAAATACCTATGCTTACCTCGCGTCATTGTCTCCAAAATGACACCTTGGCAGAACTCATTTTAAATGTCCCATTTCGCCCACTCTTTTAGCTACTAATTCGATTTATGTTTAGAATTTTTATGAGTGCTGCGCAGTTGCTGGAAATTGAAATGAATGTTCTTGTTCCCGTTTTCGCTTGGCATTTGCATGTGACTCTTGTGGGTGTTACATTTTGTTCTTGCCGCCTTTAGGGCTTATTTATGCGGTTTATTTATAATTCAGTGCACAGAATGGATTGTGTTGTCACACGAGTCGTACGCGTAATGCTTCTGGCAACGAAACAAAATGGTTTTGCAGAAGCTGATTTGAAATGCAAGGATGCCTTGAATCTTATTCCGCTCAGTCTACCCCCAAGTGTCAGCAATAGAGTTAATTTTCATTACAAAATCCAGCAGAGATTTTACAAAATCATTGTGATTTATTTTGCAGCAAATACGTACACATATTTTCTGCTCAATTAAATGATTGCCTCAAATTTCTTGGCAACTCGGCCTTCACCCCCTTTTCACTGAAGGCAAATAACTTACGGCAAACTTTCCAGCGAAACGAATTTAGCTGCCATTATAATTAATTTTGCATGAGCTACCAGCAAAACTTGCATTTGGGACTAATTTGTAACTTTTATCCAACACTTTTATCATTTGATTTAGCGAATGAATTACTGAATTACTCATACGCCCCGTACAACAGCCGCCAGCAGCTGCAGGGCTCTCGCGTTCCATGATTAAATTATACGACGCTGAGCATTTAAATTATGCAGCTGTTGCTCTTAATTAATACGCGCCTAGACGTCAAGACTAAGGCCAAGAAAAATGACCAGGACCAACTCAGTGGCCCCAGTGCAAAATGGAAGGAAAACACTTGAAAAATGTGAACTGGCTTTGCCAAAGGCGGAGGCCGCATTACGCAGATTTCTCCAAGGTACCAGGGAAAAGCCACCTGGCTTGTCTGGGAGATGGGAAAAATGCTGACCACAAACGAAATTGCTGCGGATGTGTGTCAAAATGCACTGAAAATATATATACGAAATTGGTTGGAAAAGCCATTTGATATCTTAAATTCTCAGAATTAATTTGGAAAGAAATTAATTTTAATTCTTAACGAAATTAGGAATTACGAGAACGTGCTAAAATTGTACTGACCAAAAATATGTTAAGTTAAAAAAAGACAGAAAATAATGGTTACTTCAACTCTTGACAAGAACAAATTTTCAAATTAATTAAAAATAATATTTCATTTGATAAATTAATTCTTTACTTTACTTCAATAATCCCTTTGTGGCACCATACTTTGTCCAGTGTAATGGCACCTGACCAGCTTACCAATAATATGAGGGATGTTACCTACCCAATGCAGTTGCTGTTAACATTTATCACCGCCATAAGGAACCCTTTTTCGAAACTTGTAAAACTAGCAGGTTATAGGCAACGCATCCTTAAAGTTGACATTCTCAAATGGCCGTTGTTTACTCAACTCCTACGTGACGGCTCCTCTCCTTTCACTTTCAATGATGCCCAAACGCATGCCAGCCAGCAGCTAGACTATCCAAAAATCCAGATTGATTTCGGCAGACGAAGTCCAAGTCGCAGTCATTGACACGCACACAGGAGTGTTGTTTGGTTCAAGGACCTCCCAAAGCCAAAGTGACCGCAAATATTGCGTGGTGGCAGCTACGCCTCCGTTTGAATTAATCAACTGTACAATTCGGTTTTATTGTTATTATGTCCGTGACCCGATTTACGCATCCGCTGCTCCCTCTAAAAAGTAGAGTCGAAAAATAAGAAAAGAACTAACTTACTCAACTTGCAAATGACACAACATTTCACTTAGCAGCGGAACATGACAAACGGAGGAGGAGCAGCTGGCGAGGACGAGGATGAGGTTTGTCCTCCTTAATGAGCTTTTGTTTGAGCGGAGCAGGAAAAACACACCCAAGTTGGTTACAGCAAATGAACGACAACAGCCTTGGGCACTGCATTTGGGGTGTTTTTTTTCCTAAGCGGAAAGGTACAGTCAAGCAAAGCAATTTTTTGCTCAAGGACAAGGCAAAACCTATTTTGAATTTCAGTGGTGAGCAAATAGCGGCAAAAAAAATTATAGAAGAAGCCGAAGAAAGGCTGCAGGGCTTGTATAATTTAATTTGAAAGATCAAACAAAAAATATATTAATTAATTTATTTACGAAATTATATAAAATTTATAAATTTTTATAGTTTAAACACTCCTTGGTTTTGTCCTGAAAAAATCTCTGATCTGCCAGCTCTATTAACTGAGTGGGTCTTCTTCGCTTACAGTTTCTGCTTAACTAACCACGGACTCTGGAAAATTTGTTGACATTGGCCGGGCACTAAAACTGAGGACTCCCAGCTGCAGGTCGTTCTCTCCTTCCATCCCTTTTGTAGGCGCCGCTTCCGCTTCCGGCCGCCATCTTGCGGTCGCTCGCATAAATTAGTTCCCTCCGCTGCTCATCTAATAAATTTAAATCTTTGGCCACCCGGCCGGGTATTAAAGCAAATTTGGGGGTCAGCAGCACGTTGCTACCATCAAGCGAAATATTTACTGTCGGATTTCGCTTCCTTATTCTTTATGTTGTTTATACATTTCACCCGTCGAGTTTATATATTTGCCTTTTGTGTTTGCCTTTTCAGCATTTTTAATTCGTGGAACTCATTCCTGTGGCTTTGCCTGCTTGTGACAATCTCGCCCATCGCTATCGCCCCCGCCTGTGTCGTGTTATTTGCTTTATTTTACTTTTGAGATTTTCCATAATTTTATGTGCCGCCACGCCTGCTGCCGCCCGGTGTATGTTCTATGTTATTCCTGTTGGAAAATGTCCTTGTGGCCGTAAACGCCAAACGCCAACGCCAACGCATCGAATAAAATGCAAATCGAAATCGCCACGACTTATTGCCGCCTGTTATTGTGTAAATTATTTTGGCTTCGGCTGTCGGATATTTGTTACATCCTCGACACATCCCGAGGCGCGGGGCGCGGCAATTCTATTTTATACGATTTATATAGCTTTTTGTTTACAGCATCGCTTTAGGTTGGGTGTGCCCTCACTCCCACTTGGTTTTTTAGAGGCGTTCCGCCGCTGTCCACCGCTCAGGGGCGGTTGTATGTATAAGCAGGAAAAAGGGGTCGTGGAAAATATATCCTGAATAATCCAGTGGTAAGGTAAAAGGCAAAAGGGAAGAGTTAGGAGGCTGCGCCAATTCCTGGCAAGGCATTTGCTGACACATTTCTCTCGATTTCTTTCCCAGAAAGAAAATGTTTAGCATTCAGCTGACGGTCTGTTTGTAAACAAATAAATGCACTTCTCCCATTTCTGGTTTCCAGATAAACATGGCAGCTTATTTAGCATAATTTCGCAATCACATTTAAAGATTTAAAGATTCATTAACATTCATTTGGCGATTGGGCAACGTGATAAGTGTAATTTTAAGTTCATGAAGAAAACTAAGTATTAAAGTGAATTAATTTTAATATTTAGATCATGTTAATTAAGCTGAGGGAATAATTGCAGGTCCTCATTAAAATAATACAGATTGTTTTAATATTATTAAAGCGTTTAGTTTTTATTGCAAATAATTATTAAAGGTTCTATGTATGCCTCTATATGAGGCTGCCCACATAATTACACCAGCCACAATATCAATTCTGCAACATGGCAAGAATTGCGATTTTGCGAATAAAGTTTTTGCGGATTCAGGTCATTCAGGAAAACCCCTGTTTAGGCCACGTTGATTGGCATGAACAATACGTAATAATATGTGCGTATAACGCAAAATTGTGGCCAAGCTGTCAGCGAAATGCCCACGCATTCAGAGCCAGAGAACAGCTATACAAATAAAAACGGCGAGAGAATAAAGCAACAAATTCAAATACTCTGAAAAATGTATTCGAATTTAAATCAAAACGGATAGAAAAAAACTCTGAAATCCTCATAAAGTTAACTTAAACATGTATGGTTCAAAACGCAATTACATCTCTTATTCAACATTTTCCAGAATATTTTTTATACAATTTTTAGTAACCCATATTTACCTTAGTTCCGAGAATCCCGTCTCTATTTGCTTTTCCTTCAATTTCCACATTTATTTCTTTATTTTCTATTCACTTTGCCAAGCTCACAATACTTTTATATACGCTTTCGCTTCGCTTGCCAAAAAATCCCTTGTTGTTATTTTTTTAGCTTTTTTAGCTTTATTATTTATGGCTGCAGATATTCACGAAATATGCAGCGATAAATTGTTTTATTTAATTGAAAAACATGCCAAGCGATGGAAGTTTTATGGCTGTGGAGCACCAACCCTTGATACACTTTCGTGGAAACCAATAAAATAATGGTATGCATATTTCAAGAGAATTCTGCTTGATTTTAATTGGTTTTCATCAAGTGTTTTCAGTTGCATAATTTTATTGGAGATTGAATTAAATATTTGGTGTATTTTTAAGCATGAGTGATTTTTCACATTTGTTTTCCTTGCGAGAATTTAGTTTTACTTGTAATTAGAGCAGATCCGCCAAATCTAATCGCTGCATTAATAATTCACAGTAATTCATTGCTTCCTCCGCCAGTCAGCTGCCTTCATCCCTCTCTCTGTCAGAGTTTTCCCCCTTGATTTGCATTTGGCCTGGCTTTTCCAAGCTTTTCCCTAATTATGCAGTTTGTTGCAGTTCCACCCACTTCCTGCAGCTGCCGGGGGAAACTTTTGCGACTGGCACTTTGCCTTTATTAGGTATCAGGCACCCCCCACCGCCCTTTCCCCGAAAATAATATGAAAAACGTTGGCACATTATGAAATATTTGCTGCGCATTTCCACTGGCCATTTTGGGGGCTCGAAGTCCGGAGGCGTTCGCTACGGAAACACTAACGAGAAAAGTCGGTCACATGGCACTAGTTTTCAAAGCTGATTTTTCACACAATTAAAAGGAGAATAATTTCTGAATTCCTAAAAGTCCTATTAAGTTTCAAATGAATTTTCTATGCCTTCTTAAAACCTAAGTTCATCTAACAAATTCATTAAACCCCTCCACGTGTCTATATTCATGCCAGTTTTTAATTAATTTTGTAAGCTAGTGTAATTTCCGGTGTCGTGGGCAAACAACATTTTGATATATCTACATTTTTGCGGCGCATCCTTGGGAGGCCCGGCATCATTTAGGCTGATTATTCGCAATTTTGGGTCCTGCACTGCAGGTCCTGCCAGCGCCTAATTGTCGTAGGCGTACCGAGGGTAGCCTCCGCCAGCAGCATTACAAATTCAATTTTGCCAAAATCAACAACAGAACAGAGGGCACTGTGAGAGAGGACGACTGCCTGTGGGGCGACAGACGACGTCTTAAAGGATTAAACAAGTAGAAGCAAAAGTGATTGTCATGCGCCAGGAACATGGCAGGCAGGCGACACTTTCTACAGTTTCCAGTCTCACTTGGGGGAGCACCAGCAGCAGGAGCAGCTTTTTGCCTCATTTGCATAAAGGGAACCGGCCATAAATTCAGGACACAGACGCAGACGGGTCGGCACTCGTCTGAGCCGCCGCCAGAATCTCCGAATCTCTGGGTGTTTGCCTGACAAATGGCCAGCTATTTGAGGCTAGGTAAAATACTAGGATCTACAGGCTACAGATTGGCAGCTGTTTTTGGGTTTAGTTTAACTTTAAAAAAATCTTTTTTTGTGGCTACACTTAATTCACCTCTTGCTGGGTTTAATTTGGGAATTTTTCAAGAAAAAAATTTCTATTTAAGTTTTAAATCAGCATTTACGGTTTGGGTTTAAGTAGAGGAAGTAGAACTAAATAGCTGTTATATTCTTAACACTTCTAAAGGACTTTTAATTAAGGTTTTTATAAGTTAAATATTGAAATAAAGGCAACTATAGACTACGTCTTTTTATTTTGAAGTAACATAATTTAATTTAATTTTAAATATTAATTAAAGAATATATAGGCTCAACATATACCTTACGTATTTTCAAGCACCTATTTTTTGGGATAATCATTTATACAAATTTTTGGTATGTTTTTCTTAATTTAAACTACTAAATGTCAGTTGTAAATAGATACAAAATCACATGAACTTTAAATTTAAATTAATATGGGCCATTAAAAGACGCCATAAATTAAAGTTTGTCTAATCTATAAATTAATTTCTCTCTCAACTAAATTATCCTTGCAAAAACAATGATTTACAACTACCAAGTAGACACATAAATAAGGATACACTCCCGAGACAACAGCAGAACACGCATTAACCCAGGCCACAGATCATACATACATGTAGTATTTAGCTATACCGTTGCCGTGACATTATTAAACTTGACTTGGCCACAACTCTTTATTCATAAATAAAAGTTTTTTCTAATCTGTGAACTACTTTACCCCTCAGTAGTAGCTCAAACGATGATTTATACATGTTACTGGCTGACTACTTCGCAGTATTACGCATACGCCACGTGGCCAACGACAGTGCATAAATTAGTTGAAGCCATTACCATTACTCCAGGTGCTCCTGGGACCCGTGCCCGTATCCTTGTTGCTCTGCATGTCCTTGCGCGACGAAGACGCCATCTGTTGTCGCAATTTGAACTGACCTTAACCTCGCCTCAAGCAAGAAAACGGGAAAAACGAAAAGTGAAAAGCGAGACGCGAAAAAGGAAAACTCCTGACGACTGCGAAAAAGGATGTCAAAGGAAGAATCCATCAAAACATAAACAAAGTCCAGCGAGCACAGCTGTTGGCGCCCGAGGAACAGCTGTTCTCGCAGGACGCCTGCGCCAACAAATGGAAACTAAGAGAGTCCCTCCCAATACTAAGAGAGTCTGCAAATGTGTTTGCTTACGAGTCCTGACTTTGCCATGTGTCTTTGCCTGGTGGAACGCAAGGATGTGGTCCACAGGAAGCAGTTGGCAACGCAGCAGTAACTGGCAGTTAACTGCGGCTGCTGCTCCTCCTGTCCGCGGTGCTGCTGCTGCGGGCGCACAGTCTTGATTCTCGCTCGGTGGCGTTCGCATCGTCTTCGCTTCTTCGGTTCGTTCCCAATCAAAATCAAACATAAATCCTCTGCCGAACCAGAGCGGACTACGAATTTTCCGATTTCCACTGCAGTCGAGTCAGTTGCGTTTTGCGTTCCGTGCGCTGCGGCTGCGTTACTAGCTAGAAATTTTCAGTGATTAATTTGATTAAAATATTTTAAAATATTTTAAAAATATAAATAAACTGGTGCTTTTATTTTAAATAATAACTAAAAAGGATTTTGAGCCTAAAAATATTTTAAAAGTTAGTTGTTGATTATATATCAAGTATAAAGTGTTAAAAAGTGTCAGGATCTAGAAAT
>JAEIIJ010017249.1:0-15792 GCA_018904815.1 Drosophila ogumai | reverse complement strand
TTCGAAGTGCTCATCTTATCGGAGGCAGAACTTATCTCGACCATAAACCCCCTATGTACCTGGCTCTGGGTGCTCTCTCCTATCGCGCACTCTCCTCCACCTATGTACTTGAAAAGTCGTTGAATGGATCTTATCACCTTGCACCCAGATACTACACCGCTGAGGTTGTAAGAACCCGGGCATTTGCGTACTCAACGCACTCAATGAATCACTGGTTGGTCTAAACTCTTTTGTGGGTGGAGAATTACCTAATATTCGTAAATTTCAATCTTGGGGGCGTTGGTCCTCTATTCAGATGAATCATTCAGCCGCCTTCCCCACACTGGCCTTATCAGGAAGCGAGAAAGAGTTTGCTGGTAGGTTGACTCAGAAATTGCTTTGCTTGGCCACCGTTTCCTCGTGAGTCCCCGGGCTTATCGCGATGATTTATATACTATCAATCCTATAATAAACTTTTTCGGCGAGTGCACTCTAGGCGTAACTATACACGCCCGATTAGGATCATTATACTTTCCGGGGTTTTTTTAGGTTCAAACAATTTACTATTGGTATTGGACCATGGCTTTTGAGTCCGTTTACGTTTAATATTAATGAATGTTCGTATAGAAACCCCTCTACATACTTATCTATGTTTATTTCTGTGATAGGTTGCTTCACTGGAAAAATGTCAATAAAGCCAATGATTGATCGACTTTTGGTTATTGTTTTTTTTTTCCTCAAATTTAGCTATCTAAAATTATTAGTATTAACAAATTATCCTGGTAGAGAAATATGACATGAAAGAGTGCATAATCATACAAATTTAGGGGGATTTTTCAATAGAATAAATATATTTTTTATTGAATCGGAAATGTGTCTATATTGTAATCTTAATATAAGTAAAACGAAATAAATAAAAAATATAAAATAAAAATAAAATAAAAAATGTACTCTTATAGTAATAAAAATTAGCAAATGACAGAGGCTGGGCAGAGAAATATGCTAGACGTTTCTGCTGTAAAACTCCTCTAAATTTATTAAAATACCAATACCAAAACTAACTCTAACTCCACCTCATGGTTTTGACCAAATGACACGCGATAAAGAAGATTACCAGCTGGAAAAGGGCGATGATCAGACTGTTTAGTCGAACGATGTCCATGTGGGAGGCCCACAAGTTAACGAACTCATCGTTGCAGCCAGGACGTAGCTCATAGATGGATGCCGCACACTCTTTGGATCGATCATCGTAGCCACAGCAGGAGGCGGGCACATCAGATCCATATTGCCCATAGTTCTGGTTACCACAGCATTTCAGCTGTGTCAAATACCCACACTCATTGGTAACGAGAAACAATTAATAAAAACCTCATCCAACTTACGCCTAACTGCAGGTCATCCATGGGATAGCCGTGAGCTGAATCATTTTCGAGCCAGGCCCTATCCACCAGTCGGCTCATGAAATCCAGGAAGGTGTCCTTTTCGACAAATAACCAAATCGATAGAACCATTTGCAGGACGAACAAGATCAGCATACATATGGCATACTTAGGAAACAATAGATCAGCTTAGCCTAAAGCTATTTTTGATATATCCTTAACTCACTATTTTCATAAGGCTGGCACTGTGCCGTATAGTGCCCCAGCTGCCCAGGAAGGCCACCACGAAGGTGACGCTGCCAATCACGATGAAGGTGATGGGAAATGTTATAATGGTCACTCCATCGAACTTGGGAAAGTTACCCAAATTGTTCAGCAGAAGGGCACCGTATACTATCAGAAACAATCCACTGACCACAAATATTACATTGAGGATGTACAAAATGTACTTTAAGATCGATGAAAAACAATGCATCGCATAAAATGATGAGTTGTCTATGGCTTGTACAGATTTTGGCTTTTCAAACAATCCGTCTGCTTCATTTGCCTGCCTTCGTGTAACTATTAGTTATAAACCCCCAAAATAAACCTGAACACAACATGATTCATGCTTATCGCACATAATAAAATACATGTGTTATGAGGTCTGCACTCGCAATATTTATAAAGGTCAGTTAATCTATCTAATCGCCTTTCACTATCAAAGATAATAGATTACACCTATAGAGGGTGGATGAACTGGGGTAATAATCAGAAAATATGGATAAGTGCGATTTGGGGTGTCATTGAAATCACAAGAAGGACTTCTAAAAGTATGCAATAATATTTTTCGGTTATGTTGTTTACGATATCAGCATTTTTTTGAAATATTTTGAAAAATATTTGAATTCCTTTTTATTATTAACAAATCACAGATTATCGATCAATAAAAAGTAATAAATTTATTAGAAAGGCTTTTAATACATATTTTTATTTTTTTTAACATTCTTTTTGATCTTTATTTTTATTTAGAATTGAGTAAAAAGGATTCTTAATAACCTTTTTATAACATATCAATATCTACTCATTTTATTTGCCAAACGGCAAGAAACCGCAGATATGCCGAGCTCTATCAGTGCAATGATAATGCTGCTCCAGCGGATGATGTTCATGTTAGAGGACCAGAAATCTACGAACTCCGTCTTACAGCTGGGCCGGAGCGTGTAGATAGATGCCTCGCACTTCTGGGCGCGATCAGTGTAGCCGCAGCAGGAAGCGGGAACATCAGAGCCATAATCCTGGTATCCCTCGTTGCCACAGCAGTTAAACTGTATAAATATGGTGTTATATACCAGAATTTCTTTCCTATCCCCTAACTTACGGTTAATTGCAGATTATCCATAGGATAGTTGTGTTCGGCGTTATTATCAACCCAGGCTCCGTCCACAATATCGCTCATTATATCAAGGAAAACGTCGAACTCGATAAACAGCCAAATGGATAGCGATAATTGCAGGCAAAAAAGAACCAGAATGCATACGGAATACTACGGGAATTAGGTTTAAATTATTGTAATATAAAATCATATTTCCACCTACCGTTGTTGTGAGACAGGCGTTATCTCGAATAGTACCGCAACATCCAAAGAATGCCACCAGGAAGGTGACACATCCAATCACAAGAACAGACACCGGAAAGGCTATCGACTTGGCCGAACCATCGAAATCTGTGGCGTTGTGCATACTGCTCACCATAAGCGATCCGAATATTATCAGCAGAACGCCAATAATTACAAAGAGCAAGTTAAATCCATACAGGAGGTATTTGCAACTTGTTGAAAGGCAACCCATGTTGGAGTTTATATTTAAGTCCTTCAAGTGAGACCTTAAAAAGTGGATCTTTGGATCGGTTTCGTCCGTTCGCTGGCCCTGCACCTGACTAACTAAATGGTTTTTATCCAAACGGCATCCATGATATAGCGGATCTTATCGATGCTACAGTTTTGTGTACTTTTCTCTGACCATAAAGATATTTACAAACCCATTTCAGATAGTAGAAATATATATACTATTGCTGATATTGACTTTAGGTCATGGGCACGCAGTCTTTTCTTGGTGCTGAGTAACCCTTATACGCTAATCTATATGGTGCTTAATATAGCACTTTACAATTCTACGATTCCTATGTTTATCATTTCTGTTTAAGTGCAAAAACTTGTTTGTTGCTACCGACACATTTCAATGGAATTTTAAATATTAATTTCTGTTAAACAGCTGATTCTAAGTATTCAAACTGGCATCTGAAGTATAGAGAAAGGTATTTTTTAGATTTAAAATTTTATATGGAGGACATCTTAGGGTTTCTAGAGTTAGTTAGAAATTTTTTTTTTATACCTAGTTTGTATTTTTAGACTTTTATAATTCATTTATGAATTTTCAAAATTAAAATAAACATATCACATTTAATATATTTAATAAATTGCTCTGTTTATTGCAATCTCTTGGTGTATAAATTATTTTGTACAGTAAAAAATATTAGCACAATCAATAAAACTCTCAACTAACGATCTTATAAAAGGGATCTTCTCGAATTTGTCCAGGGATTCGCTGTGTATAACTTGAGATTATGTAAATTTCAATGGCCATCTGTATCAGGTGAAGTATTCGTAAAATTGGGCAACATAATTCGTACTTTCGGTTTCAATTAAAATTAGAAAGGCCCTTGCATCCCAGACTTAGTAGTCTGCGCGGCGTCGATAGTTCCGAATGCTGTTCGCCAGGCAACAGGCAAACACAAAGCCAACAAACTGTAATTAAAATTAAATGTTAGATTAAACATTAAAACAGGAATTTAAAGTTTCGACTCTTACTTCAATGGCCGCAATCACGAGGCCGGAATACTTGATGATGTCGCTATTCCTGTCCCAAAACTCAACGAAGGCAGCCTTGCAGCCGCGCCTGTAGACGGTTTCCGTGCGGCAGTTGTTGGTGTCCTTGCAGCAAGAGGGTGGGAAGTAACCCTGGAAGGAGTAGTCGACATAGCCACTGCGTCCACAGCACTCCATCTGCGCAAAGAGATTTATAATTTAACAATTCTGAATCCTTAGTCTAAGAGCTGATAGCTTACGCTGATCTGTATGGCATCCATGTAGTCGGCACGACGGGTGCGACGATCCCAGGCCTTCTCCACCACATCGCCCATGATCTGCAAGTACTTGTCCTTCTGCACCCACATGTAGATGACCAGGGCCAGCTGACCAATCATCAGGACGAACAGCAGGATCGAGTACTGAGAGAAATTATATAGTAAGTACGACAGAATGTAATAATTGGTATTCTTCGAGACCTACCGTCATAGACATGCAGTAGGACTCGCGGATGGCGCCGCAGCAGCCGAACCAGGAGATGAGCAGAATGACAGTGCCCAGGACAATCATGGTTATGGGCACCTGCTGGGTGCGCAGAGCCTCCGCGAAGTCATCGATGTTGTGGATGTTGCTAAACAGCAGAGCTCCGAACACGATCAGCAATATTCCGCATATCTGAAGAAACCAAAGATGTGTGTTGAAAATTTTGAAAATACTACATCCATTAACGTTTAAAATCTACAGACCCAACAGGAACCACCAAAACATCATAACTTTGTGAGCTTTTATTTATTTGCTTAACATATATATTTTTAATATTACTTTAGTGATACGTATTACCTATATCCTAGGTAATAGGACTTTTTCAGAGGCTTTAAAGTCGAGAGCCTTTAAGTTTTTCGAAAGTCTTGCACAAATAGTAATATTTTCATAATTGTTCATAATTTATTTCACAAATTGTCGTTTTTTTTTTAGTACGCTAACAACTCTCAAATTGTTTCTCTCTTTTTTGGGTTTTCCATTTTTCCTGATAATTTAAATAAAATATACCATTCACTTACTACAATGTTCATTGGGTTAACCTAAGCTTTTTATTTGAACGTGAAAGCTTTTACAACTTTTTTATTATTGGTTAAGAATAATTTATAAATATATGGATTGCACTGAAAGAAAACAAGGTAAACTTACTGGAGACAGACAGGCAGGGTTAACATTTATTCACTTCAAAATAAGTTATTATTCAAATAATTTATTGTTTGCGGAACAAAACAAACCCATTTGCATGGCTATCAAGAGGCTTATCTCTTATCGATCCTCCCGATTTGGTTAATTAAGATTAACCAGCGCCAATATACGCTATATATTTATCAAAAACAAATTTACTTTGGCTTTGATTTATTTATCGCTCTGCGTCATTCGACCGATTAGATGCCGTGCAGTTGTCCGATTTATCCAATTATCTAACCCATAAGTATTATTAAGGCTGCAGCATGACTAACTCGACGGGCTGGGCCGTTCATTGGGTGGGATCAGATCGGATCAGATGAGAGATGAGAGCGACATTGCCTAACCATTTACGTATATAGATTCACACCCACCCGTCCGGTATTTCTGTCCCGATCCGTGGAAAATTGAGTTCAAGTCTACTGTGACCGTCGCCCATTTACATTGTCTGCGTGTGTGGCAGCAATGTTTATTGTTTTTTACAGAGTTTTTGGCTCGCCCCACAATGGGAGCAAGTTCACATTTAATTAATTCAACTATTTTCGGGCGTACCCTGTAATGTAATTACGCAACTTTCGTTACACTGGGAGTGTTTTTAGAAAAATTATTTTGCTTTACTCTTCCATATTGTAAAGGGCATCAAGAGTTCATCTCATTAGAGCTTCTTTTCATTTACTTGACAGGATGATATATTTTCATATAGACGTCAATCTAAAGCTGTTAATTTTCCACTTAGTTCTTGACAGTTTTCCAAATTGTAATTAGGAAGGCTTGAAAGGTAAAATTTATGGTCAAATACAATTTTTATTGGCCGTTTATCATTTTTTTATAAGTTAATAATAAATGGTTGCTCGTATTTTTAAGCAATAGAAAATAAACCTTAATTAGAATCCAAAGGGATACTAATAACACCCCATCTACTAAGGGTGTCTTGAGTCAGTACTTAGGGTAACACTGCTAAAGTTTAATCAGTTTTATATTGCAGTTTCAATTGACATTATGGTGATAATAAAAACTTGTTTGATATCTTTATAAAATTCTGATGATTCAGAACTGAAATTTGTATTCTCAATTATCACAGATTTCTCATAGAATTGAATATTTTAAAAATGATTCATTACTAAATCAAAGTACCTAGTTTGATTTTGTTTCCCCCTGAATGTAGTGACATCTTTTACTTGACGGGAATAATGACGGTGACCACCTCACACCTGCAAATTAGGGCTCCAAACTGGTTAGCCCCGAGTACAGTTTCACGCGGCGGTGCAGCGGCTCCGAGAGTCAGTTAGTTAGAAGTTGCAAAACAATATATCCAAAATGCCACAAATGGTGGCTGCTTGCTGGCGTTTCGACGATTGTGCTCGGTGTGTTTTGCTGTTTGAAACCAGTTAACCTCGAGTGGATGCCAGTTAATGGGATGCATGTTTCTGCGGCTCGGATGTGGGAAACTCTGTGGCTCCAAGCCAAACTCGTTTCCAACCAACCAAAGTAAACAAAATACCTTTCGGTATACAGAATCTTTTGACCACCACTACGTCACTTAGGTAGCCCAAATTTAATAACGGGTTTGGCACACACTGAAGATCAGGGGTGGCACAAAATATAGATACTGTTTCAATATTCTATATAAAAATAAAGTATTTAAAATTATGCAATAAATTCAAGTTCTATTTGATTTATGGGAGCAATGTAATACGAATTTTTGGATATGATATTGAGCGCAATATATTTGTCAAAATATTTCCTCTCGATATATATATGTACATACGTCCCCACCACATGGGATCTCATGAAAACCTTGGAAACTAGATATCTTTATTTGCTAATTATTTCTGTACACGTTCCCAATTATTTTAAATTTTAATGAGTATAATTCTGTAACCGCCTTCAACATTCCCAAAGGCATTGTTCTCAACCAGTTTTGTAGGCTTTAACTTTCTCAGAGAAAAAAAGGCAAAAAACACTTTTCCACCGTTTTTTTTCTCGGCTTCGATCGCGGAGAAAACCAGTTTGTACCGTAGCAAAGTTATGATATCATGGAGACTGAACTGGGCTTGGCCTGGAAAATGATATAATCCACGATGTTTTTACTCACCGAACATAGCAAATTGAATATAAATAGAATGTATTTAACCATGGAGATTCCGCAGCTCATTTTGCTTTCGGGTTTTCGGTGGGTGCCGCTCGTAGAGGTGGAGGAAGAACTGCAACTGATCGTCCGGGGAACGAGAAAAAGAGTGGAATTGGGAAATTCAGATACGTATTTCTCAAATACAGTGGAAAGTTAAGTATTATTATATCATTTTATTTGGGCAACAAACACACACGCACGCACACACACACACGGGCACACGCACTGATGTCATCCGTGGCAAAAACAACATTTTGTTTATATTAACGAAGAAAAAATGCTGGCGTTCAGGTTTCGCTGAGTGTGGAAATTAGCACACGATCTCACGTACCGCCGGGGTATCGATTGTCGTTCGTTTCGTTGGGCTGCCACTGACCCTGGAACTAAGCTATAGGGAGGTGTAGGGAGTCGTCTGATCCCTGCCGGCATCAGCGCACCAGCTCGGGCAGCAGCTTCTCCTTGGGCAGCAGGCGCTGCTTTAGCTCGTAGTAGCGCCGCCAGATGTACGGGTGCCCGGCGGCCCACGACAGCCACGCCTCCTTCTCGGCGGTGGTCCGCTCCACCTTTCGCAGGTACTGGTAGTACTTGTCATTCCGCTTCACACTGGCGGCGGCGTCCTGGGCGAAGCGGGCGAACCGCAGCTTGAGCAGGGTCTCGGAGACGTCCACCAGACGGTCGCCCTTGGGCGGATGCACCAGGCATAGCTGGCAGACGACGTAATCATCGCGCCCGCTCTTCAGTGGCAGGAAGGTGGCCTCGCGCCCGACGAGACACTGCTGAAGCCAGGAGTAGCCGTTGGCGTCCACCCGCACGCCGGGCAGCTTCACGGGCAGCAGACGCTTGCGGCTGGTGAAGAGCGGGATCAGCGGCCGGTGCTGGATCAACAGCAGGGTGTCCTGGTCGCGCTGCTGGACGCCGGCGATGCGGCCCGTGTGCATCACGCGCTCGCTGATCAGCCGCTCCGGGATGTGCGAGGGCTGCTTGAACTGGCGCACCAGGTAGGCGGGCTTGCGCTTCGCGTAGGCCACAGCCAGCATCAGGGCCGAGGTGCCGTAGATGGCCAGCTCGCTGCCGACGGTGTCCCGCTCCAGGTAGTTACATAAGCCCTGGTACTTGGCCCACACATATTCCTTGGCAGCCTCCATTAAGTAGCTTGCGCCTGCAAATTGTTCGTTCGTTAGCTGGGTTTAGCTTTCGGGGCTGTTGTGCTGCCACCCAGCGCTAGGCAGTTGACGTCACTTTACCAAAACACACTCGTTATGTCGTTACGCTGGCCCAATCTATATGTACGCCGTGCTAAATGCCTAATTTTGTCGCCGATTTGCTGTTTCTTGGCGACGTTTCTGTTTTGCTACTGAAGACACAGACTTTGACATTTGCTCTGGCCGGCGGCGACGCCGCAAGTGCAAGCGGGACGACTAGTGTATCAGTGTTTGCGATCTCGCTGCACTTGGCTCGCCAACGCTTTGCAACACTGCGCACCTCTCCCACTCCCACTCACACACACACATGCACACTCAATTCAAAAACAAAACTCACACACGCCTTTTTTCGCTTTGCTGAGTGAGCTTTGCGCGCGCTAAAGTTTTTTTGAACCGTTCGCGAGTAGATGTCAATGAAGACTGAAAAGCCAGCCGAGAGATCGTCTAACCGCCTGTTGATTCGCACCCACACAGGCGCAGCGCGACGCTCACACGTACGCACCTTGATATTGGCGCGAAGCTTTTGTTTTGGTTACGCTTCGCCCACCCCCCCGCCACGCTTTAATTACACTAACTTGTTTTCAGCTCTCCTGCTACCAATCGCGCTTGTTTATTTATGCAAATGCGGTTTGCGGTCGTTTTTTGTTGTTGGTTACCTGCTATGGCGATTACCGTTGCCATAGTCCCTCTGGATAATCACACATTAATATAAAGCCCCTGTAATCTAGACCCAGTTACTAACCCCGTCCATGTTTGACTAGAATATATTTTTACCATTAAAGGTTGATTTAATTGTGTGACACCTTTTGGTAATTATTTAAAAAGTGTTTCCCTCGATTACAGTTTGTGTAATTTAATTAAATTTATAAATCTACTTACACTTAAATTACATTTCTTGCTATTTCTACAATTATTAATATAAATCCATCGAGAATCTATTCTCGATAAATAAAATAATAAGAAAATTGAATTACGTTCTCAAAAATGAATGGAGATGACACGAATTCCCCTACATATTGTTATTATTTTTAAATTTTGAAGGAATTTCAAAATGTATTTATACTTCTTTGATTATTAGCCTAAATATATAAATGTCTAATTTAAAAAAAATAATAATAATATCATTAAGAATCTTTTGTTTACCAAATTTTGGTTGCTCTAGAGTCTAGACCTTGTTGTTTTTTTATACAGTTGTCTAGATCGACTCGGTTAATGCTGATCGCGATTTACAGAAAATCTGATAAATATCCGACACAGAAGTTTGACTGTACCGTTGAACCGCAAAACTTTCGGTTCAATTTCCACGGCAGCTGGCGAACGTGTTTTTTTGCGGTTTTCTGAGTGTCGTAGGCGGACTTTTCACGAAAGTATAAGCCATGAACCAGCAACCAGTTTGTTTTGAAGCACTGGAAATTTCAGAGGGAACCCATTGCTATGGCTTCGGGCATGGCTTCCGTTTTTAATTACTTGCCCGGGGCAGGGGGAGGCGAGGCGAGGCGCTCGAGCATTGTAATTGTCTGTAACTTTTCCTTGACACACTAGCCAGCCACAATAATGGAGGCAGCATTAACAACAACAACGCCTCAAACTGGTTTCCAGCTTACGTAATCCAATTGGGTGAAAACGTGGCTTGGAATCATTATTTTTGGATTTCCAGAAAAGAGAACGAACCGCCAGCCAGCTGTCTAGCAGCCGCTCCACTCGCACCCGCTGACATTGCTAATTAACAAGTGTGCTCCGCGCAATTAACCTCACGTTGTTCCGTATGTAAATGTATTTCCACAACAAGAGCACATAAAAAAATAAATTTATTAAAATTCGTCATACAAATATTCTGTATCTCTAGGCGAAATTATCGGAACATGACCAGAAGGGAATAGAATATATAGACATACAGCGGCAATTGAGGAAAAATATCTATTGCAAAAGTTAAGTTATTCAAAATATATTTGAAAAATATATGATAAGGAATCTATTAAAATTATAATTTAATAAATTATAAATTCAAAGGGCTTTGAACTAAAATGGCAACGTACAATGTTGACTTAATTTCCAAAAGAATTCTATAGGTTGTGCATCAGAAATTACTAGCAGTTTGAAATCCTTTAAAAATGTCTTTAAAACTGTGCTACAGAATTTAGTACCTTTAATGTTTTATTCAATTTATTTAGTCACGTTTTTTTGTTATCTCCTGTTCGTTGTGTTTTTCAAAAATAGTAATTTTAAACATTTCAATCATTGAATTGGTATCAGCTGTTTTAAATAAATGTATCTTGGAAAACATTTTATATACAATTTTTAAAGAATAACAACACAATACTAAAAATTAAAAGTTATTGCAAAATGTATGTACTTACAAGCCAATAAAATTAATAAGTTGATTAGGAAAAACAATATAATGGGCTCACGGTTATTATATTATATTATTATAACTTTTTACCGGAGCACCCCAAATATTTATACTGATTTCATTTATTCAGATACATATATAAAATTTATCGATAACGATCGTTCTCTTTAAAACTACATACAAATCAGTTTTAATATATTTCAATATGTATTCCTTATATGCATCTCACAGTCATCATCAATTGGAATTTCTCTCTGTGCCGTGTTCACCAATTATTGACAATATAGGAACGATTGTGAATCATTTGCTTGCCATTTCTGGACTGTGCTTCCTCCACCCCAGCAACTCATAGTCTCTTGGAAAATGTCAAATTACCGCTAAGTAGAGAATGACTTAAGTGCGATTGTCCCATCGCTCAAGGGGAGAGGGCAATTATTGGCAAGGAAAAGTTCGCGGTTGAGATTCAAAAAACAGCATGCGTCACACTTGAGAAAATGATCAGATTATCGTAGAGCTAACCTTACGAAAAAATATAGTAAAAGGCTGATCAGATTAGCATTCAGAATCGTTTCCGCAGCTGAGCAAACAATAAGGCAGCTTGGACGAGCACTCTGAGCGATATTCCGCGTATAAACACATTCCAGACTTTCAAATAAGCAGTTGCTTTGTAAAAAGTAGAATTTCCAAGAAAAAATGAGCAAAAACGAATGTACAATATATTTACCTCTTGTCTATTGAGATTGATTTGAAATTAAAGCGTTGGTTTTTATACAACATTTTGAAGCTTTATCGAACCCAAAGTAATCTTTCGAATTTTTATCAAATTTTGGGTGGTACTGGTGTTGGATTACTAATTTTCACTGCAGTGCCGTAAATCTATATTCTAGATGGTCATCACCAGACGAGTCAATCTAGCCATCTCCGTCTATCTATACAAGCCGACTTTGAGCGGTGTCAGGAAAATATAAAAGCTAATTTTTCATGATACTAGAATATGGTTTTACATATTATTAAAATCCTATTATACTTACAACAATTCATTAACACATAAGAACTGCACTTTGGTAAAACCATATACCCTTTACCAACGCCTCTATTTTCAGAGAACAGTCAGAAAAATCCGCTGACTGGCCAGTTGGATTTTTTATAAACACTTCTTTACAAATTACTGTGGTTTATTTTTACTAAATATTTCTTATCGGCACATGGAACTCCGCAGTTCCCCTGACCTGTACTTGACCATGTCGTATTGATTCCGCTGCCTTGAAACACTTTTAAAGTGAATTTCTTCCAGATTAGTATCCGCAGAAAATTACATAAAAAGGATTCCAAATTAACTCTCAGCTTTCGATTGGAAAATAGGGACGCCATAGTTGTGTGCTTTATTTCGTGTGACCGCCTCAAGTGGGCAGCATAGTCAGTATAATTTCCATTTAAAATCGTAAGTATATCAGTGAGTGAGTTCCGTACTAAATCCTCAGCGGGGCTAAAACAAGCGTCGCGGGTAGTGCAGCTGCTGACCAGGCGGCGGCTGAGCGGAGCCCGCAACAGATCCTGGCGGGGCTCCCGGCAGCATCGCCAGCTGTTGCCGGGCCAACTGCTGCTCGTGGGCAGATCCCCCTCGTCCCGGGGCATAGCCTTGCGTGATGCTGCCCGCCGCCTTGGCATTCTGTTGAGGGAACTGGCAGGACAATAGTCAAATGTTCAAAAAACAGTGGAGGATGACGGATAACCAACCTGGCTGCTGCTAATCTGTAGAACGTTGGGATGCAGCGACAGCTCGCTGAGCAGAGGCTTGAAGATGACACCCTCCGACAGCGGATGTGGCGGTGGCGGCGGCAGATGGCTTGGGGGCGGACCTTCAGGATGCTTCACCTCGATGTGGTAGCCCGGCAGCTTTTCCATGGTCACCTGCGGCTGATTAGCCTTCGCCGTGAGACTGCCGCCGGCCTGAACCACAAGATCCGCCTGCGAGATGGCCGGCTGATCGAGGTTAATGTGGAGCACCTGCATCGGCTGCGGTGGCGGAGCCTTGGCTGACTGCGAGTCCGGCGGCTTGCTGACGGTGGCGCTGGGCAGCTCCAAGTACGCTTGGCGCAAAGGCAGATTGTAGTTGTAGATGGACTGTAGGCGGGCTTCCGCCTGGTGTTGCGTCGTCGGCGGAGCGGCGGCCGTCTGGTAGAAGATCGTTCCCGTGCCCGGATACTGAGCAGTGGTCTCTGCAAAGAGGGGGGGAGGAGAAAGTGCCGTTCATTAGAGACTCGAGGCTTCAATAGGTATTGGCGGAGGATCTCTCGGTCTTGGTATTGCGAGTGAGGTGCTTACTGTTCCATGATAATCTAGCATAGTCCGCGGCACGACGGTAGTCATCGTGTTCTGCGAATCGATCGTAAACAAATAACGAAATGAACATATAAGTTGTGTGCCTGTGTTGTTAGCGGTTAGTGTGCGCAGTCAGATGAGTTTCTCTTTGAGCGGGACGGACGGAGGTTAGTTGGTGGGTGTGTGGTTAAACAACTACAGTGAAGGCTCCGCAGAGCAGTTGAGCACCAGGATAATTATGATTCCCAGTCGATATCCTCTAACTCGAACTGCATACATTTTTTCAGATTTTAAACTATTTAAATTATTTATAAGATTATAATCAGAAATTATGTGACCGCATTTTAGCAGATAAAATTAATGGAATAACTAACACAAATAAATTCGGATTTTTAGTTAATTATCGAAAAATTTATGAAATTAATACCTCCTGCATTCTTTTCACACTTCTCTTTCGCAGAATTTAAGGTAATTTAATTACGTTTAGTTCAAAACGTGCCATCTAAGGGCTTAAAACTCTTGTTTGGATACAAATTGTGCTGTTTCTATAGGCAGTGCTTATAGTATGCAAATTTCCTGGGCTTATCTAAGAAAAACCAGCCTTAGAATGGCTGATAAGAATGACAAAATATATTGATGTGACGCGAAAATGTATGTTTAAGCGTTGGGATATTCTGTTTGATATGTATATTGGATCAATAATTTCGAAAAAGGTCAGAACTTTCCTCCCTTCAAATCCCTACGTATCTTCTAGCTCGCGGAAAAACTGGTTTCCAGTTGAAATTCGGATAATAAAAGCACTGCCATTCTATTTGAGTCAGAGGAATTCGACGACGAGTTTGAATGTTTTGTTATGGATATTAAAGTCACTCTGCCTTTGGCAGCGTTCACTGTACAAGGACCAGTGGGCCAGTATAGCACACGAGCAGGGCCTGGGCTTACTCTGCTGGGCGTAGCTGGCAGCGCTCTTGTAATACGCCTGGTGCTGATTGGGCGGCGAGGGACTCCTTCCCCGCTTGGCTGGTTGGGTGCCAGGAGGTGGCTAAAAACAGATTAGGAATTAGTAGAAAGTCCTTTTCTGCGGCCGTGACGTGGATCTCACTCACCTTTTGCAGCAACTGATGGTGCTGGAGGCGCAGGGGTGGCAGGAAGACCGGACCGCTCGCCACGCTGGCGGCTGCCTGCTGCATGGCGAACAGTTCGTTCTCCTTGGCCTGCTTTTTCCGCGTCTCGTCCTCGTTGAGCACCTTCTTCAGCTGCACGGTGAGCTGGTGCTTCTGACTGTGCAAATCGGCCAGCTGCTCGTCCAGGCGCGTGATCTCGCCGCGCGTGTCCTCCAGCGACTGGTTAGTCTGGCGCTCGACCTCCTCACGCTCCCTCCGCAACCGCTGTTCCTCGCACTGCGCCTCGTACTCCTCCTGGCGCCGTTGGCGATCTGCCACGATGAAGCCCTTCAGAGCTCCGCGCAGCTTCTCCGCCCGCTCGGCCTTCGCCGCCTGGGCGGCCGCATTGCTATTGTTCACCGCTGACGCTGGCGGCATCTTTGTGCTCTGCTTACTTATCTTGCCAATTTTACAAGCCTTTCTGGACGCACCGGGCAAATCGCTAATAGTTCGACCGAACCCAACCGAGAGGCTCCAAAGTGGAATGGTGTGGCTCTGGCAGCGGCTGTGGGCTGTTCTGGAAATCGCCGGGTAGAGCAGTTGGCTGGCGGCGGTTTGGAGAATTCCTCGAATAGCCGTCTTCGCACCTTGTGGAACTGCAGGGTGGCGTGTTGCAGTTTGTTTTTCGTTAAATACAGCACGATTTCTGGGATAAACAATTTGTTGTGTGTGGGATGTGCCAACCGGCGTTGCCACATCGTCTGCACATGTCTGGTGAAACTAGCTATAAAATAGCTATATTGGCGAGGGGATTTTTAAATATATAAATATCATTATAAATCGCTGCATTAAACGCTTTTAGCGGTTTCAACAAAGCTAAATAATATTTTCTAAATATTGCAATCGTTTTTTAGACAAAATACAACCATTTTTAAACTCATTTTGATGGTTACTCTATTGGCAACACTTCTCCAAAAACATCGTGAAAATGTACTGTGATATATTCGATATATCGCGTACATCGATAGTTTTGTCAGTGCCATCCAGTGTTGCCAGTTTAGCTTATTGTAAGCTAGTTCTAGCATATTTAAAACTGGAAAAGCTTGTAAAGTTTGCATCTAGCTTATAGCTTGAAATATAGCTTATTTTAAAATTCATTCTGCATATTCTAGCTTTAAATATACTTACGACATCAAAGGTTTGTTTTGTAAGAAAAAAATACTTTATGACATGAAAATACCGGAGCTTGTCCATATA
>JAEIIJ010017246.1:0-32063 GCA_018904815.1 Drosophila ogumai | reverse complement strand
CACTGACTGAGGCTGCGGCGGCAGAGGGGCCTCTATTTATAGGTAGCCAGAGGGAGAGAGAAAAAAAGAGAGAGAGAGGGAGAGAGAGGGCTTAAATCAGTTCCGCTGATATATCCGACATTTCAAATAAGTAAAAAATAAATCAATTATTTTGGATATATCAGAAGCTATTCCCATATATATTTGTACCATCTCTGAAAAATCCAGTAAAAATCCCAGAAAATAGCCAACTCTCCTTGAATCTTGCGCTCGTTAAGATTGAAATTTTATTGGATTTGCTCCTGGATCCAATCGTAGTTGGCCGCAATGCTCACGAATCTCTCCGGCAGCATGCCACCGCACTCGCCGAGCATCTGGGCGCCCAGACCCACCAGCTCTCCGTTGTAGACAGCGGGTCCACCGATATCGCCGGTACAGATGCCATGACGACGGCCATGGCCCAGGCACAGCACCTGGTCATTGGTCACCGGCTCCGTCTCGGTCTTGCCCAGGGCACACTCACGCGGGGCCATCACCTCGGCCTCGCCGATCTGCAGAGTGCGATGCATGTCCACCTCCGACTCGGTGGTGCGACCCCAGCCAGAGACCTCCACGTGGGCGCCCAGGGGCGGTGTGTCCTGCGACAGGGGAATGGCGGCCACTGCCTCGTTGAAGGTCACATCCTGCTCCAGTCGCAGCAGGGCAATGCCGGTCTTCAGGGTATTATAGTTGGGATTAATGGTGATCTCCTCGACGCGAATTCGCTGGCCGCCGGAATACAGATCCACAGAGCCCACGGAGACCATGAACAAAGTGGCAGGCCACCTAAGAAGCAGCAGGTTTCCATAAATTTCCACAAAAAAAAGAAACAAAAAGAGGGCTAACTTACGGCTTGTCCTTGCCCTCCGAGCAGACGCAGCTGAGGGCGGTGAGGGCGTAACGCTGGCTAATGAGAACGGCGCCACAGTTGTAGCTGCCGCCGATGGAGAGGGCACCCTGGTAGGGCAGCTGGCCAACGACGGCGTCCTCGCCTCCAGCAATCCTGCCCTGCGGCTGCGACAGCACACCGCCGGCGGCAATGAGGATAAGTCCAAGGGCGGCAAGTGTTACCTTCATCATGCTGGTGGTTCCTTCCTTTTTGGTGGCTTCACTGGCGATGGCGTGAGGTTTTATAGGGTCGATGGCACATCCCTATCTAATCGGGACACGCGAGAGTGTGGTAGATAAAGGCAGATAGAGAGCCGGATAGATAGATAGAGGTGGCCATCCGGTGACAGCTGATTAGACAAGCCCTCGCCTTGGGGGGGTATCTCCGCTGATCAATTTCAGGGGAATCTATATTCTATGTTCTATCTTTTATATATATTTCTATAAATTTCTATAAATTTCTATAAATTTCTATACAACCCACCTTATATTCGCTTGAAATTTACCATCCTTGCTCGAGTATCAACGACCTCCCATCGGCGGATGATGATGGACAGTGTCAGGTGGGGAGGCGGGGTAATAATCCAGGTCGAACACGTTTGGCGGCGGCATGCCACCAGGGGGCAACGTTCGCAGATCAAGATCTGCACGTAGCCAAGCTCATCATCTCAAAACCCATCTCCTGGCGATTCGCGCGATTCGATTTGGAGCCAGTCGGTGGTAGCCCAACCAGTTGGCTCTCATTTCGAACCACATTTCGCACCGCCAGAGAGCCAGCCAGCCAGCCTCCTGACTTAAATGGTCTGCCCGCTGGCCAGGTTTATCCATTCGCAGACTCACCGCCGAGCGACCATGATCTTGCGAACGACGACAACACCACTCCAGCAACTCCTGCTCTTGATGCTCCTGCTGCCGGCCATATCCATGGCCAAGACAGTGAATCCCACTGGTGATCCGCTGCAAATTCAAATCCAGCCGGAGAGGGGACTGCCGGAGCCCAGGGCCTATATGCCAGATGCCCAGCATCTGGACTTTGTCTACCACGATCACGAGGAGCTGACGAGGTTTCTAAGGTGGGTTTTTAATTAAGAAAATGTTGGATTTACTTAATAATTATTTACCTTGGCAGAGCCACCAGTGCCCGGTATCCCAATCTCACGGCTTTGTACTCCATCGGCAAGTCCATCCAGGGCAGGGATCTGTGGGTAATGGTGGTCAGCTCCTCGCCGTATGAGCATATGGTGGGCAAGCCGGACGTCAAATATGTGGGTAACATCCATGGCAACGAGCCTGTGGGTAGGGAGATGCTGCTCCATCTCATCCAGTACTTTGTGACCAGCTACGGCTCCGATCAGTATGTCAAGTGGCTGCTGGACAACACGCGGATTCACATATTGCCCACCATGAATCCGGATGGCTATGCTGTGTCCAAGGAGGGCACCTGTGACGGCGGTCAGGGCCGGTAAGCTGGAGAAGGGAGGCTCCTTTTGTGTTCCCAAGCGTCTACCTGAAGCTCCTTCCAGATACAATGCCCGTGGCTTTGATCTGAACCGGAATTTCCCCGACTACTTCAAGCAGAACAACAAGCGGGGCCAGCCGGAAACGGATGCGGTGAAGGATTGGATATCCAAGATACAGTTTGTGCTGAGCGGCAGTCTCCATGGCGGCGCCCTGGTGGCCAGTTATCCCTACGACAACACGCCCAACTCCAGTAAGTAGTCTTGGGAGTATCTATTTGTAAGCAGAACCTTATAGTTATGTCTGTCTGCTTATCACACACATATTTCGTGGGTATCATAGTTATGCGTGGCTGATACCAGAAATCGTGGTGGGTCACAACCGAAACTTTGTTAGGAAGCACATTAGGAGATGCCTGGGGCAGATAATCCCAGCTGGTATCAGTGGTTCCCTACAAAGTCCAGTGATAACTGCTTATTTCTGGCCCATTATCGGTAGCTAAAGTTGGCCAAAATCTTTGTGAATGAAGTTGAGTTTCTAGGAAGTCAGCTTCAGCGGGTTCTGGCTTTAGATAAAGGAGCTCTTGTAAAGCTGTAAAATAGTAAAAAACTAGACATTCCTTACTGCCACTGCTTTGGCTTAAAATTCTTAACTGGTTCTAGCCTTCAGCTGGAAGCTGAAGTAGGTACTGGTTAGCTCTCCTTGAGAGTCTATAAATAGTGGAAATCTACTCCTAGCTTCGGTTGTCCGAAGCCACATCCACTTGCTTCTCCTCCTCCTCATCCTACTACTCCTCATCCTCATCCTCCTTCTACTCCTCATCCTCCTCATCCTCCTCATCCTACTACTCCTCATCCTCATCCTCCTCCTCATCCTCCTTCTCCTCCTCCACCCCAAGTACCGATTGATAAAGCTTCTGCTTCTGTACTCTCCCACCAATATGGCTGCTCAAAGGGATCTGCCGTTCGTCCGCCCTGTGCGCGAGTGAGTCCGCGTGAGTCCCTTGGAACGCCCCATCTAATCGTGTTGCTTCTCTTCCTCCTCCTCCTACTCTGCCTCCCACCTGTGCTACGCCCCAACATGTCCCCTGGGCGCAGTGTTCCAGACCTACTCGGCGGCGCCGTCCCTGACGCCCGACGATGATGTGTTCAAGCATTTGTCCCTGGTCTATGCCCGCAACCATGCCAAGATGTCCCGCGGCGTGGCCTGTAAATCGGCGACGCCGGCCTTTGAGAATGGCATAACGAATGGCGCCGCCTGGTATCCACTGACCGGCGGCATGCAGGACTATAACTACGTGTGGTACGGCTGCATGGAGATCACCCTGGAGATATCCTGCTGCAAGTATCCGCCCGCCTACGAGCTCAAGAAGTACTGGGAGGACAACCAGCTGGTGAGGAAACTGGGTTTTATTTTTTTTAAGGCTTACTCTAGGCTAACCTTCTTGTCTTTGTTTAGTCAATGATTAAATTCCTGGCCGAGGCTCATCGAGGAGTCCAGGGTTTCGTTTTCGATCCGGCGGGCATGCCCATCGAAAGAGCCTCCATCAAGATTAAGGGTCGCGATGTGGGCTTCCAGACCACCAAGTACGGCGAGTTCTGGCGCATCCTGCTGCCGGGTTACTACAAAGTAGAGGTGAGCAAGGGAACAGCAGGTACTAATTATCTGGGATTTAACCATTTGAATCTGAGCCCAGGTCTTTGCCGAAGGCTTTGCCCCGCGTGAGGTGGAGTTCGTGATTGTGGAGCAGCATCCCACGCTGCTCAATGTGACGCTGCAGCCCTCGAAGGTAGGTCTAGGCGCACTTTTTTCCAAGCTTCCTCCTCCGAGAACCCCTGGTGCTGGCTAACCTATCATCTGTTCTTAATCCACTTAAAAACCAAGCAGTACCTCGTTGGAGGTTCATCCCCAACCACCCAGGCCTCCTCCGGAAAAAGACGAGTAAATGGCAAGCTGCAGTTGTCCACCGATTAGGTCCAAATCCCATCACAAGGAGCCTCAGCCGATCGAGAGAGCGTCGAGGGTGGCTTGTAAATACTAGCTGAAGTGCTTTAGTTTCCACTAACCTCATTTACCCAATGGTTTTGTCAAGTTCCTTCCTGATTTCGTTTCGTAGTTCCTTACCCAGTTCCTTCTCCTTCCCGAGTTCCTTTAGATTCCCAGGTTCAAGGACCTTTCCTGGTGCAAGGTTTCCTCCTCTCCCCATCTATCTCTCTCCTAATTTAAGTGTTGTTGTTGTTATTGATGATAAAATGTAAAAGAAAACCAAGATCTGTATTAAAAATGTTGATGACACCTGTTAAACCGATTTCACAGCGCATTGAGGGCATTGGCGGTGCCATGGGTCCGGCCGGAATCGGAGTTGGAGTCGGACCTGGACCTGGAGTGAGTCCCGGCGGTATTTATCGTCCCATACAGGCGCCCCAGCACTATCGTCCGCCCGGACCAGGACCTTATGCGGGCTCAGCCACCAGCGACAACGGCATCTTCTCGACCATCAGCAATGGGCTCAACAGCCTCTACTCGAATATATTCGGCTAAGGACCCAACTTTTTTGTTTACTTTTAAGCATGTTTAGGCTAAGCATCGGAACCCTCGACGTACTATTTATTGGGGCCCTCGAATAAAGCGTTCCAACACCAGTGCAATATCTAAGGGAATACCGTATTTATCTTTGTCTCATCTGGGAGGGCACGGCCTTAAATGTCCCAGGGTTTTCGGATTTTCGGATCAAATCTCATTGCAGAGACAGAGCTGACACAGATATATATTGGGGAAATAAAGTCGGCGTGGACATACTAATCCTCTGAACGGAAGTCGACAAAGCAAAGCCTTTCCCTTTAAAAATATATACTTTGAATTTGGAATTTTGGAGCAAGCTCTCGACAAAATTCAACTCAAATTTTATTATATTCTCGGTACTCAAAATATCCTCTACCCACAAATCTCCAGAACACCAAGAAAAGAATTCCACAGCAAAGGAAGGCTTCATGAACAGATCCAAGGATACAGAAAAAGGCACCGAATTGCAAGAGAAAATAGTGGGAAAGTGTTTCAGATAAAAACAGGATGCATTATACAGACTTTTCTGAGCACGGCGGTCCCAGTGGTAACTTGGAGTTCCGGGTAAGTACCGATCGAAGCTTGAAGGAGGATGTGGTGCTTGGTAAATTTTAGAAGAAAGTTTCTAATCGGAAGGGAGTGTTCCTTTGGTTAATAAGTTCCTTGATTAAGGAGGTTCCTTTTGGAAGAAGGTTTCTTCTTGATCAGCAACAGAAAAGTCTTTTTTCTTATTTGAAATAAAGTAACCTGATTTTTTACATTAATAAAAAACTAACACAGAACAGTTGTTACGAATGTAAATTGATGACTTTTTGGCAGAGTTATGATATTTTTAAATGGGTTCATTTTATAAAGAACTATAGGAATTTTATAATATAAATAATCGGATTATAATTTCATTTAGAAGCTTGAAAAATAGTGAAGAAGTCATTTCCGACCCCATAAATCATATATATTCTTGATCAGCATCAACTGCCGAAGTGTTTTAGCTATGTGTGGAGGAAAACAATTTTTTAGCCATTTTTCTTAAAATTCAATAAGGGGTTACATCATTAAAATGTAAAAAAATTAAAAAAAAAAAAGATTTTTTTAAATTTAAAATAAAGTAAACAGATTTATAATATTAATAAAAACTAACTCAGAACAGCTTTCCGAATTGAATTTAATGCATTTTTGGCCGAGTTGTTCTAATTTTAGGTAGCAAAAAATTAACATATTAAATATGTGTTGAAAGGTTTCCTTTGGAAGAAGTTTCCGTACAGAAGCGTTCCTTAAGGAAGGAGGTTCCTTTAGGTAGAAGGTTTTTTTCGAAAAGAGTTTTGTTTTTCGTAAAGAGCTTTCTTTTGGAAAGGAGTTCCGTTGGTGTTAAACCTCCCTGTGAAAGGTTCATGTGGAAAAAAGATTCCTTCGAGAAAGAGCTTCCTTTTGGCTTAAGGTACCTTTGACCATGGAACTCCTTTTACAAAAATGCTCCCTTTGCCCTTAACTTCAACTCCATTCCTCCAGTTTTCCGGGCCGGGATCCATACCAAATGCCGTTCAGCAATACAATGTCCTGCGTGGCGCCGAGCTGGCCGAGATGAGGCGTCGGAAGGAGCGTACAACAGCAACGCCAGCGTTTCCCGTCTTCTGCAAGGTGCGTTGTCCCGGCAGCGATGTGACCAGCATGGTCACATCCCGCGACGTAGACGTGGTCACCCAGCTGTCCCTCGATTCGCAAACGTCCATCACCAACGCGGACAATGATGATGAGAATGCTGATGAGGACATCAAGTGTGCAATGGGCGACTCAGTGCGTCTTTGCGGGGGCGCAGAGTCACCTCCAAAGGCCAGGGCCAAGGGCAAAGGCAAGTCCAAGGCCAGCAAAATCAAGAGTATGGCCAAGAGCTCAAGGAAAGTGCCGCAACAGCAACGACTGTGCCCGGATTCTTACCCAAACGGTGACTTTTTGGATAGACTCAAGAATCTGCATCTCGAAGTCTGCGCGGAGCTGCAGACCCTGGTGGACGAGGAGGTGAAGAAGCCAAGCCCCTTGTCCAGCCCAAGGGTGAAGAGGGTTCCCAGGAAGTTAAAAAAACCAAACTCCAAGCGGCAAGAGGGCGGGGGACCACCCCAGCAGAGAGCCAAGACCCAGGAGGAGCTGTCGCCGAGAATCGTGGATCGAGTTTTCTACGAGGATTACTTCCTGCCACAGCCCAAGTGGGTGGACATCATACCCTCGGCCGTGATGTCGCAGGGCATCAAGGTGAATGTGTGCACCTGCCCGGCCGCCACGCAGCAGTCCGCCTACAAGTTCATGGAGCAGTACGGCAGCCTGGAGCCGGAGTCTCTGACACCCTTCTTCCAGGAGGACAGCGATCTGGATCACGAGTTTGCCGATCGCAAGGGTTATCTCCGCTACGTGGAGCCCCGTCCCCGGCTCAACAACGACGAAACTCCGGACAACGCTGAGCACGGCATCGTGGATCCCTCCCAGCAGCTAGCAGCAAAGCCCTGCTTCGTCGAGCTGGAAAGGCGACCGCACCAGCTGAGCCTGCTCAGGAGCCTCTCGCCCATGCGGTACACCTCGCAGTGCTCCGAGCTGGCCCAGAAGCCAGCCAAGAGCCTGGCCAAGAGCTCGCCGCCAGCCAGAAAGGCAGCGATGGAGAGGGGTCGTCCAAGGAGGGCAAAGATTCCACGATCCACCACGGCGAGATCTAGGCCGGTGTCCAAGTTGAAGGCCACCTCTGCCAAGGGCCGGCTGCCGGCAGGATCTCAGCTCCATCCCCCTAAGGACCCTGCACCGGCACCACCACCACCACCAACTCCAGCACCGGCACCAGCAGCGGCACAGGCGACCATGCCGAGGCGCCAACAAAAGCGACGCAAGCCCAGCCCCGTGGTGGTCTACAGCAAGTCCCTGGAGGACCTCAAGTCCGAGAAGCAAAGGATCTACAACAAGATCTCCTTCACCCACGAGCGGATCATCGGGGCTCTGGACAAGCTGCAGATCAGCCTGCTGCAGCTGCCGGCCGTCCGCCAGCGCAGTGTCCAGGAGCAGGAGAAGCGCCAGCGCAATGCCTTCGAGTTCTGCGTCCGCTTCGCCCGGAATTTTCTGTATCCGCTCAAGGGGATGATCGACGATGTGCGTCTGACCTCGGTGGCCAACTTCAATAGTGCCATCTCCAACGAGGCCTGCCACCGGGTGATGTGCGTCTACGGCCTGATGCTGCAGTCCATCCAGACCTATCAGCGCCAGCTGCGCTACTTCCTGCTGGAGAAGGTGGCCCAGAAGCTGAGCGCCCTCATCGAGATGATCTACACGATGACCAACTGCTGTCTGGACAAGAGCATACTGGCTCGCCACGATCCGGTGGTTGAGAGTCTGCTGGAGCGGTGCACCCGCTTCCTGAGCTTCATCGAGGACATGCAGGAGGAGCGCTCCAAGCTGGCTCGCGAGACTCTGCGGCGCAGGCACATCCATCCCTTGCAGCTGGGTCATGTCCAGGTTGCGCCACTAGTGCGTTCTCGCCGCTCCCACTTCCAACCATCCCCCCGACCGGCGCTGGCCCTAAGACAGTCGAAGCAGGAGAAGTTCCGCTCCCACGAGCGCTACGACCTCAAGATGTGCCTCAACGATTTCAAGGTCTACGAGCCGCGTGTGGTGCCCAAGGAGCGACCACGACCTTGTGATAAGGTCTTTCGTCGACGCAGGAGGAACTCCCAAGTGACCGGTACCCCAGTGGCTGATCCGCCCTCCGAGCTGCATCCCGTCAAGGACAACATTGAGACTCAGATGCAGATCCAGGCGGCCACCGAAGACGGCGGCGGTGACGACTCCACCAGCACCCTGAGCCTGGCCACCACCACGGCAGAGAATCAAGGAAACTGGGCGCCCAGGGAGAGAGAAGCATTTCCTCTGCGCGTGGCCATGCTGGAGGCTGTGCGACGGGCCACCCGGTCGCAGCTCCAGGAGGTCCTGGATCCCATGATGCGTTCGCTGAAGGCCGTGGTGAATCAGAAGATGAGCAGAATGGGCGATGCTTCCTCTGTTTAAATTGAAGGCAAGAAGGAGCGGGGGAGAGGAGCTCCCAGCTCAAGCTGATATATTTTGGCCCCTGTTAACCACATTCCCTTAACCCATTGATCACATCCAAGCCCAAATTGTCAAGTATTGATATTGTGCAACGAGTAAATATCCATTTTGAAGGATTCAGAGGCAGGTGTTTCGAGTCTCAAGGGGGTTCAAAGGGGTTATTTTGCAAGGAAAAGTATAAGAAAAGGGTGTTAGTTTATAATAAGAATTAGGAAGATTATAAAGAGAGCTTTTGATATAATAAGTAAATATATATCTTTATACATAAAAATATCGAAAGACAATCTATAATGCTGGCTTTCGATATTTTTATATTTTTACAGGGTATTATAATTATACATTTATAAACTAGAGCAGGCAATAAAATGGATTTTATAATCGATTAAATTCGATTAAAATCGAAATTCTTTTTTCAGAATCGATGAAACAATTTTTATTATTATTTTTTAAATTTAATTTCCAAATATTTAGGAATCCCGAATTTCCGAAATTTTGGTATTCTAGATTTGAAGGGTTAAACTAGTAAAAAAACAATTTTATTTATTTGGATAAATCTCGATTTAAAATCGATTAACATTGATGGTTTGCCAGTTTCCCGGAACTTTGGATTCCGGATTTCGACGGCTAGCCTAGTAAAATAATAATATAAATAATAATTTAATTTTATAAATGAAATATTTCCCATGTCATATAAAAGTTGAGGAATACATATTTAAATACAAATATCAATATTTTTTAAACCTAGAATGTAAATCCATACATAATTTAAATTACTTTCGTTTTGCAGAAATTTTTAAAAGAAAATCGAATCACTGAAATACAACTATTTCAACTAAATTATATTAATTCCCCAAAATAATTTCTTTACATTTTTTGTAATTAGTTTATTTCGTAGGAGATATCAACAATGGTTCAAGGGATTATTCTTGTATTTATATATTTCAGTTATCAGATACTTTGTGCAGTACGAAGTCAAGAGTCGGGAATCGAGAATCAATAATCAAAAATCGAGAACAGAGACTCAGGAGAGAGACAGATGGGGCTGGTGGGTGGTGGTGGGTGGTGTGAGAGAAAGAGTGGGTGAGGCTAAGGGGGAATTATAATTAATTTAAGCATTATAACAACATCCAACCCCTCCCCCGTCAGCCCCACATTCCATCTGAATGCATTTTCCGTGTTCCGTGTCCATCTCTCCATGTTTTCTTTTAGAATTTTTCCTTCATTTCATTTACTTTCGAGTGGGTTGTGGGATTCTTCGCGACCTCGAGTCCGTCTGGCGTCCTCCTTCTCTGGCGGTTTGTTCAACAAGTTATGATCACTACAAATACCATAATAATAGATAAAATATACATTTAGATATCGAGGCGAACGAGGTGGGTCCTGGAGGCCCCCCGCCTAGTCGAAGCAGGCCGTGCACATGGGCTTGTTATCCTCCACGGCGAAGGTGCTGGCCGTGATGGGAGTGGCGCATTTCTATGGAAACAGAAACAGAATTCAATTAAAATATTTTTAAAACAAGATTTCGATGAGAAATAACGCCATCTTTTACCTTGCACTTGAAGCAGTCGCGATGCCACTTGGCATTGAGGGCCACGATGGCGTTCTCCGTTATCGGCTGACTGCAGCCGGCACAGCGAGCGGCAAAGAGCTGCTCAAAGTCCACGCGGCAGTAGGGATGGCCGTCCCGCTCGTAGAAGGAGGTGCCCACCAGCGGCTTCTTGCAGGGGCCGTTGCACACGAAGCACTCCTCGTGCCAGGACTGCTCCATGGCCTTGATGGTGCGCTGGAAAATGTGAAATGTCTTGGCATTAGTTTCGATTCTAGGGAAAATATATATAGCCTGCATATAAGGCCATATTTATGATCACAATCAAGGCCAATCAATCGGGCGCACACACCCACTGACGGCACTGGCCTTGCGGAGAGTTCACAGAGCAATCGAGGCTCTTAAATAATCATTAAAAAAGTCTAAATAAATAAGAAACTAATAAATAATAATTTAAAACAAGCTTAAGTCAATAAGTAATTCATAAATGAGAGCTAAAACATTTCAATAAATAAGTAACTATATCAGGTGAAGTATATTTTAGGGAATTTCTAAAAAATTATACAAAGATTGAATTTTTAAACCTAAAGAAAATATAAAAAAAATCAAAAATTAATCTTTAATTAAATCCCAAAGAGTATTCTTACATTTCTCTTTAAAATACTAATCTAATAAGTTATATTACCTCACATTTTAGGTAAAAATAAAATAAAATTAATACCAAGTTATAAGAGTGATTTTTCAGATTTTTATTGGTTTTTCCAGATGCTTAAGCAGGGATTTCCCAGCTCCTATTCTTTCAGTGCAAAAACCACCCTCTGGTCTAAAAATAAGATTCGCAATCACTTCCTTAATTAAATCGCGCTAAGCGTATATATATATAGTATATACGCACCGATATCTGAGCGGACTTATGGCGCAGCGGGCGCCTCTAGGTAAATGTTGACAGTATTTATTGCCTAACACCGATGCTCGTAAAGCATTCGAGTTTATGGCAAACAGACGATGGCAATTTTCGCAACTGAATGGGAAAGAGTACCCAGAAACACTGTACTTTAAATTTCAAAAGATTTTCTATTGAAATTAAAATTAATAAAAGGAAAAAACTATAGAAATTTATATAAAAAAGATGATTTAATAAAATAAAAAGGAGAAGCCCAAGAAGGCTTTAAATGTATTTTAAATCAATTAAAAATCTAAAATCAATCTTAAACCAATTTAAAATAAAAGAAATATAAAATCTAGAAATTTATATAAACAAGATAAACTAAGGAAATATAAAGGAGAAGCCAAAAAAGTCTTTTAATCAATTAAAAATATTAAAAATATATATGTCCTTAGTTTGACTGGTAATTTCTTTGTTTTATGATAATTAAATTTAAATTTAAAGTCTGTACATTAAATTGTAATCTGTATTCCGACTTAAACCTAGCTTATATAGCTATAACCAGGACATGGGCTGACTCACCTCCAGGATGGGCTTCTTGCAACCGAAACAGGTTCCTGAGTAATTCTTGACAAAGCAATCGGAGCAGACTGGCTCATCGTTTTGAATGTTGAAGGTGGCCTCGGTGATGGGGCGCTGGCAGTCCTTGCAGGCAAAGTGCTCCGGATGCCAGGTCTTCCCCAGAGCCGTGATGATGCGCTGCTGGATGGGCTCATTGCACTTGTGACAGATGGTCTCCGCGTCCGACTGAAGGCAGAATGAAAATTAAATTTGAATGGAAAACACGTACTCAAAATAGCCCCCAAAATGCACCATTGAATTTGGATTTGGATTTGGATTTATCCCGGGGGCGGCTCTGTCTGGCTCTGAGATTCATCTCTGAGTCAGTCGCAGTCCCAGTTCGGGTTCAGAAACCGCAGAGGCAAATGCTGACGCGATTTTACGTAATTCAAAACCAAATGAAATGCCAAAGGCCTCAGCACAAAGAATATATATAAACAAATGTATGTATATATCAAAAAAAATATATATATACACGTAATTGCCATAACAAATGATGAGCATCAGCGTAAAATCATTTACAGAGCAGCAGCAACAATAACATTAGCAATATTATATAATAATTAGCAAAAGATGAGGCAACTTTGTTTGCTTCTAAAATATCATATCATACAGTGAACGAACTGAATTAAGAATTTAATTAATTAAAATTTATATTTGTAAAAATATTTAAGTAGAACTAATAAAAAGAATGTTTTCCTAAGGAGGAAAGCCTAGATTTTAGCTATTTAAACAACATTGTTCAAGTAGAATTAAATGTTTAAAACTAACCATATGGTAACTCAATTTAACGTATATTCATTTGGTAAGAAATGTATTTGAGCTTTGAAAATTAAAAAAGTACTTTTTCAAAGCTTAAATATATTTTTTACCAAATAAGTACATGTTTATAAATGTTTCAAATACATAGTTTCTTAGTTTAATAAAAATTAATATTATTTTAAGATCAGAAATTGAAATTTCCTAGCTTACAATGGAATTTCTTTAAAATTCTTCTCGTTATTTTATTATCACAAAAATGCCTAGTAAAAGACTGTCAAATTTTAATTCAAATTAGAAGTAAATAAAATTAAAAAATTTAAATTACGATCACAGGAATAACCTAATAGCCTTTCGATAAAAACCACTTCTATGCAGTAACCATAAAATTACAAAGAAATTTAAACTCTTATAGCTTCATCCTATAACTTCCCACGAATTTTATGACTAATTTTAACCAAGCCAACCTTGGCACTTCCTTACCAAAAGCTGGATTACATTAAGACCAAGTGAAGGCAGTAGTAAACAAAAAAACAATTGCACAAATCCTTGTTTGGCTTATAAACTATTAACTCTTAACCTCTGCTGGTTATTTAGTAATAACCCCAGCGCACACGTTGGGCCCATTAACACCTGCCGGTGGCCACCCACCCAGTGAGGTAACCTGGCCATTTTCAGCCATGGGGGCCAGAGGACAAATGGCTTATAAAAATGCAACAAGAGGCGGCCATAAATATTGAATGGGAATAAAGTGAAATATACGCAAATTGCAACCGACAGCCGACAGTTTTGTGCTCGCGCCTCTTGGTTTTATTTACGCTGAGAAATGTGTGGAGTGTGCGGTGTGCGGTGTGTGGTGTGTGGTCTGTGGAGCGGCAATTTTCTCATTTCCCAAATTTTGCCCAAAATTAAACGCACATTAAGTTTCCCGTGCATACACCCCGCATATAGCCTCTTGTGGGGGATTTTTTCCCCCTTGTTTAAAGTTTCGCGCCAGATGTAGCAGCAGCAGCAGCAGCAGCATTTATTTCTTTTTGCATTAGACGACGTCTCACTTAGATCATCGCTTGACTTAGAATCAAATTAAACAGGCACGCACAGGGGCAGCAGGGGGAGTGGCACTTTCAGGGGGCCAAGGGCGCACACACACTTCAAATGAGTTTTGCTTGTGGGAAGGGGGGAAAGCAATAACAAAAGGCCACATTAGCCAGGGAATACAAACAAAAAAGCTAAACAAAAACAAAAAAGGAAAACAACAAAAATATAAAATTAAACTTAATTTTTTGCGGCGCTTAATGGGCAGCAAACAAACAAACAAACAAAATAAAACAAGAAGCCAGAGGCGAGTGAAGATAGCAGCCGAAATAATGCTCTACATTTATGTACATATATAATGTATATAATAAATATAAATAAATATACTATAAAATAAAATTATTATAAATCCTATAGATATTATATATTTCTGGAGTAGATTTACTCAATTAACAAAATCATTGCCTACTTCTTGGTGTTTTGTGAGAGAAACTTCTTTAAACTAAGTCTGTGTCTAGGAATTTATGTATTATTATTATTAATTATTTATTATCTATTATTTATTTATTATTTAGCTAATATGTACAATACCCTTTCCCAGTGTATACATACATCAAAGGAGATAAGTAAGAATGTAATAAAATAACAGCCTTAATTTGTATTTAATTGCCACATTAAGTGATCTTAAGTGATATTTTAAGTAATTTCAAAAAATAACCTATATACTTCAATCACCTTTTTTTCCCACCAAATCCTAGTCCAAAAGCAAAGCCTAAACAAAATCCAAGTTATGTGTTAACTCGGCACTCTTAACCCCAGTCTGGCCCACTTAACCCACTGTGTGGAAATCACCTCGAATTGCATTTTTTTTGCACATACGTCAACGACTTATACTGTTGACTGTCGATTTGCATTTCTTATCGGTTAATTGCGGCATTATTTCACTTTTCCACCAAAAACAACAAAAAAAGTAACAATAAAAAAAGCTACAAAAAAAGTAAACAGAACAAAAAAATATATAAAAAGCAATACATAAGAGAGAGAGGCCGCCACTGCCACCGGCAACAAGATGAAAACAATTTAACAGTTTTTACAGTATTTGGTTTATTCATAGGCGATAATTAAAATATTGAATGCATGAATCATGGCAGAAAATTGAAACAGTGGGGCGATCGAAAAGTTTGGAAGGCGTCAAGTGCCTGGCTCGGCGGCCATCAATCACACTTGTCAATCAGCGAAGCACGTTGCCTTGGGCTCGGATAATTCAGATAGCAGATAGCAGATGATGAGCCAGACGAGGCAGAAGATCCCCCGCACAACACAGGCACACACACACTATACATATCCATGTGCGTGTGGCACACACTGCGTATACGTAATGGCCATTAAAGCATTTAAACTGTGAGTGAAATGCCGAAATCGCTGTGTAATATATGGCGAATTGTATATAAATAAGATCATCTGCCAGACACAACTGGGCGGAAGATCGATGAGGCGGATTATAATGAAAAGAAAAGTGTTTAGTGCGTGGAACATTTAAATATAAATATTTTTTTTAATTTAAAGAAATTCTAACAGAGAAGAATGAAGGCAAGCTAACCTTGTACTTAAAAAACACTATTTTATACTTTAAAAAATATTTTTAGTATACCTTAAGCTCAAAAAAAAAAGAAATTGGTGAAATATTTGTAATTAAAAAAATATTTTAAGTTTAAATTGAGTCTGAAAAAGGTCTTAAATATATATTTATAATTTTAAAAGTATTTTTGGAAGTATAGCTTGAGCTCAAAAAGGTCTTGTTTGCATATTTGTATAAAAATATTTATTTTTAAAGTTTAAGTTATATTATTATAATTTTAAAAATATTTTAAAGTAAAGCTTGAGCCCGGAAAAAAGTAAAAAGTAAAAAGTATTTTTATTATATATTAATTCAGCTTACAACAGGGCCTTATTTATACATTTATAATTTTAAAAGTATTTTTAAGTACATCTTGAGCCCGAAAAAAATGTTAACTATATTTTTATATTAAAAAAAAACGTGAAAGTATAAATTAAGCCCGAAAAAAGTCTTTCTTACAAATTCATAAAAGTATTTTAAAAATATAACTTAACCCCGAAAAGCAAGCCTCTAAATCTAAACTGTTAGGAAGTGGGATGAATAGTACACTAACTGCTTATAAATCTATCCGAGTTGTCTGTTAGTATAGCTACTATATTAAGCAAACACCTGAGAGGCAGAAAATAAATGAAATATCATCCTCAACACTCGAGAAGCCTCCGAGCAGGGCCAAGCCCACAAGTAACATTAATTTCCGAGCTGTTAGTCGGACCCATCCTCCTCCCTAGCATCGCTCTCTACCCTATAACGATGATTATTATAAAGATCTCTAAACAAAAAAAAAACATAATAAAAAACCCTCTGGTTAAGCAGGCAGCTGATTTATATGGCTCATTTTATTAAGCGGACATCGAATAAATCGCTTAGTAAATTGATATTTTTGTGTGTAAATAGCGAAACCCCCGAGATGATGATATCATCGGCTCAAAAAATATATTCTGAACTTAGATCTGGCTTGCTTTATATACATATATATATAAATATATGTATATGGAAAGCAAGGCCCTTAGCTCTTAATTTCGCCCACTGATGGCCAACACTTTTTCGAAACTAAACTCACATATTTTCCTAAAAAAAATACACAAAAAAACACGAAAAGCGTAACCAGACTATTGGAACGCCCACCACCTGGCACTTGGTAACTCTTGAAAATCATTTTCTCTCTCTCTCGTTATTTGTATTTTTATTTTTAGTGTGGTAATTAACATAAAGTCTAATAAGGCAAGCCAAAGCCATATTGGCGAGTGCGTGAATTTTATTTTTGGTTGCTTTTTGTTTAGCTTTAGTTTATGTTTAGTGTTTTTTTTTTCTCGCTTTTTTCATCAACTTCAGTTAATTTTTTGTGTGTTGACACTCTCTCAGAAATTCCGCTCACACACTTGTGGCATGAATCTTGGCACATGGAAAGCCTGAAAGTGCCAAAAACAGAAAACAGACGAACGCGGAAAGCGGAAAACCCAACAGCATAAATGGGTGGCCGGGCCAACGCGGCGTATGAGCAATCTCCAACCTGTTTACAAAACGCCCACGCCACGAAGATCTTTCAATACGGTTTCATTTTGGGAATTGGAACTGGGATTTGGATTTGACGGTGGATTTGGATGTGGATGTGGTTGTTGACTTGGTCTGCCTCAGCGTCTGCGGAATTGTGGCAGCCAGCTGGGCGACCAGTTGGAAAGTGATTTCGTTTTCGATTTCGATTTCAAGCAATCCCACTCGCCAATGGTTAAAATCTCTTTTTTATTTTGTATTTTATTTCACTTACCATTTTGTATACCGCTTCTCTTTGGCTCTGGTTTTTTTTATTAATTTAAGTTTTTTCTGGTTCGGTTATGGGAACTTCAAAAAATGTCTAACAAAAACGTACGGTTAACATTAGTTCAAAAGGTTGACTGATGTGTCTTCTGGTGACAAGAAAAACACAAACAAAAATTATCGAAATTATACACAATAACTACATGGACTTTGATTCTATAGTATTGGTTTTAATGTTTTAAATAAATAAAATTAATTATAATAGAAAGAAAGGTAAGGAAAGCCAGGGATTTAAAGGGGTTTCTTGATAATGGTTTAATATAAAGAATTTAAACGTAAGAAGTAAGCTACTTTTATGGGAAAATAAATATAGGTCAAGTAAAATATTCAAGTTGTATTTAGCGAAAATATTAAATATGAATAAGAAATCTTGCCAAAGACAAGAAGCAAATGTATTTCAGAGGAAACAGCTTGTTTCTAAACAAATTATTAATATTATTAACATTTTACCAAGGAATTTAACTATATTTAAAGGTAGTTATTTAAGTTATTCAAAAATCCCCAAAGAACCTATAAATCCCCCCTCTTCAACAAAAATAAAAACACCACCAAAGCAACCCTTGTTTCGACTTTAAAACTGTCAATAAAAACAAACAGTTGGCATTATACAAATTTAAGTAGTTTCAGCAAATTGTAGTACGTTTTTTTGTTTTTATTTTCGCTTCCACGAATTATTGCGTATAATTTTCTTGTATTTGTTTGTTTTCGGCGACTTTTTTGTATTTTGTGTGTGCACCGTGCAAATTTTCAGTAAAAAAAAAGAACGGAATAGAAAGGGCGTTAGTGGCAATAAAAACCAAAACAAACAAAAAAAACAACAAAAAACTCGCGAAAAGGTAAGCACCGCGACTCGTATATAGCGCTATATAATATACCGTTGTATCGGATCGGATCGAATCGAACCGAACCGGCGAGCGTCGACCAAGAAACTGAATACTGAACCGCCGGCCGTCGGCGCTCGAGGCAGCGCAGCAGCAGAGCTGGGCGACGTCATGGAAGCGGCGAAGTCAACGTCGCGGCAGTTGGCGCGCAGGCGCCGCGAGCAAAGGGGCCAACGGCAGGAGGAGCTCTTCTCCTCCAGGATGCCGGATCGAATTCGCAGGCTCACCATTGCCGTAGTGCGTCCCCCCGCCGCCGCTTCCTCCATGAAGCCTACGCCATCGCGACAGGTAAGGCGGCGGCATCACTAATCCCTGACTTAACTTATCTTCCAATCTGTGCAGACCTTTGGGCACTCAAGTCCCTACACTGTAAGAGGGCAGAAGCCTTCGCTTCTCAGCCAAAGGAGCTGCCATCGGGCAGTGGAACCGTTTAGAGCTGCGCCAGCTAAAAAACATAAGCTGCCCGGCTCTGGGACCAAGGCCAAGGTGGACTCACACTGGCTGAAGCCCCACCATCACCGCCAGTCCAGCTGCTCCTTCCAGGTAGCCAAACCATCTCCAGAACCAGGACAGGGCAAGTGCAAGACCAACAGATCCCTGACGGAGGCTCATGAACAGCTGGAGCTGATGCTGTCGAGGATTGAGCGGGCCAGAGACTACCTGCCACCGCCGCCGCCCACTCCTGTCACCACCACCACCACCAGCAGAAGGCGAAGTGGCCCGATGGTGTCGGTGAGGGGCGGGGCCAAGGCCAAGGGCGTGCGCCGCCATATGGGACAGCCACCGCCAGCACCACCGGCTTCACCCATGAATAGTGCCCGACGGGAGCGTTTCTCCTTGGAGATTTCCGAGGCAGAGCCTGTGCCGCTGGTCCACAACCCGCAGAGTCTGCTGCCCGCCAAGCGGGATGCTCTGCTGGAGCTGCTCCAGCGAAGGGAGCAGCATGACAGGGGCATTGTGGACATGGTGCGCAGTGACAGGGACGGAGATCACTCCGCCAGGGAGACCATGCGGATGGTGCTGTGAGTATTTAACTTTAATTTGTAGTTCCTTAATTTCTTAGATTTAAATTAAATTTTTTAAAGTAGAATATATGCTTTAGTGTCCCTATAAATTGTGGAATATATTCCAAATAATTATTATGGTAATGTGGAGGATGCTCCAGATGCTTTTGGTATTCACATAGTCATACCCACAGTTGGGGGTGAAATTGTAGGTGCACTTGCCTTTGAATAGTTTGCATTTTGTACTAAAAACAAACAGTATCCTAATTCAGATTAGACATAAATAAACAGCAATATTAAGTAAAAATTTTAATACAAATCTATTCTTAAATTTATATTTATTTATATTTCTCATTTCCATGTAAAATGTACCTTATTAAATATCTATTATCTGTAAACAAAAATACCCTTAATTGAAGTTAATTTTGTATAATAATTAAAAGTAGAAGAATCTAAAACCAAATTTATTTAAAAAAAAAACATAAACAAACACCATCTTTCAATAGCCACAACTCCGCAACTACTCCTACTTTCTTGAACTGTGCTGTTGGTGAAAAAAAGCAGCGACATTCGGGTGCTGCGACTGCGTCGCCGGCAGAGGTGCCGGCAGCCCCAGAATGATGTCATCGCCGGCCGTCAGCTGAGCAAGTGGGGGCTTGTGGGGGGGAGTGGGAGGTGCTGGCTGGAGAGTGGGGAGAGCTCCCCGTTTTGGGAGAGCGGAGGAGAATGGAGAATGAAGGAAATCGAGAGAGCTGGCGAGTGCGAGTCAGTCAGCTGGCAATGCTCCTCCGCTCCGCTGACGCCATCGCCTCTGCCGGCTGTGCTCTGACTCTGCCCCAAACGCAGCCGCTGCTCTGCCGGCGCGGAGTTACTCATACTCATTCACCTCAGCCGGTGTCTAGAATGAAAGCAACAACAACAATAGCAGCAAACGAAACAGGAGCAGGCTGCAACAGTAAAAAGAGTAACAACAACCGCTTGTTTTGGTTACCATGTGTACATATGTACAAATGTCTGTAGATATGTCGTAAAGTTCCCAGTTATGCCAGCTTTGCTGCCGAAAGAAAGACTTGAACTAAGAGCAGTGCCAGTCTAGAACTGGTTGGGAATTCTTAAGCTCAATAAAAGTAGTTTTTGTTATTTATTATCGGTAATTTTAAAATGATTATTCTCCATATAATACTTAAAATATACCATCATTTTCTACAAGTTCAACTTTTAAATATTTTAGAAAATTAATTTTCTAGAACTAAAAACACTTTATAAGTACAAATCGTGGCTGCATTTTTCGTTTATTTTTGTACTTATCAATTTTAAAAGCTCCGAGCAATAAACCTAAAATTGGCAACAGTTAATGAAAGTATTTTTACGGCCCCAATGAATCTCCCATAATACCATCAAATGATTTAAATGAACTCGTAACTGGATGTAAGATATATCCCTAGACCATTATGTTTGATAAGAAAACTATATATATATGTACTATGTCTCTCTGATACCGATGACTTCTTTACAGTTTTTTATATAATTTCCGATTGTATGCCAGTGGGGGGCTTAGTTATATATCTTTTATATCTACAATTGTAAAGATAGGCCTGTGACGCCTGTGACTAATGGTTCAGGTTCAAGGTCGCTGATATTTGTTGTTCTGGATTACCGGCTTTATATATTGCAGTTCTGGTTTTGGGTCATTATTATTGGATGATGTCGCTAATGTCTCATGCTATTTGGTGTGCAAATCTCACCTGTGCTTTTGCAATTTTCGGTCTCTGCTGATATGAATAAACGTAATCAAATACTACGATCGCCGGGCGCTAATCGGCAACTGTTTGCAGTTTGAATTTGCGTTAATACCGCCACACATACCTATATATATGGTCATATATATACACTAGATATGTGGCATTTGCCTGGCCAACTCCCCGGCAATCGCCCGCAGCTATAAATAGCGGTGGCTAAGCCGGGCGAGAGGTATTTGCCTGTGGAAAGGCAACCCAAACCCAACCAATTCAATCCCACCCAACCCTTTCTGCTCTAAAGGGAAGCCCTTGATTTTTTTTTTTTCATGACTTTATTTCGTCATCTGCGTTTTCCTAGTCTTTGTTTTCTTTTTTTAGCCACCTTTCTCTTTAGTTTTTTCAGCATTTTTTTTTCTGTTAGCTGTTGATGCGTTTTATTTGTTTGATCAATAAATTTGGCTCTGCCATTTAGCAAACTTCTCGCCCATATCATGGCAGGGGGGTTTCTGGGGGGCTTGAAAACCCAAATAGTAATTCTTTCAGTAAATATACAAGCTGAACTGATTAAAAACAAATAAAATTTAAATAAAATATAATTTAAAAAATCACTTACCAAGATCCTGAAAGAGAAGACCCCCCTAAAGCGCATATATTTTCGGGGTAGCTGCCCCTGACCAGAGGGGTTGCGTCATCGGCAGTGTTTATTAATTAATTCTTCCACAGTTTTTGGCTTCTCCATTTCCCAGTTTGATTGTGTCATATTATTTACGTGTGCTATCACTGCGATTGGGGGTTCTCGGAGGGAGCAAAAGGTGGGGTCAGGGCAGCGAGGCGGCTGTTAGGCTGTCACAACCTTAACCCCAGTGACCCAGGCTGTGAATAAAGTAGCAAATGAATGAATGAATGAGTGAGTAAATCGCGTAATCATACCCTTATAGCCATATCGGTGACATTAGCTGGGCCAAGACTTAGCTGAGTTTTCTTATTATAATTTCAGTCAGAAGCTAGCAAAGCAGTGAAGGAGTCGTTTCCGACCCCATAAATCATATATATTCTTGATCAGCATTGACAGGCGCATCTTTCTAGTCATTTCGGGAGGAAATCAAAAATTTTCATTTTTTCCAAAATTTGATAAGGGGTTACATCATTAAAATTGTCAAAAATGGCCAAAAATTTTGATTACCTAAAATTTTAAATTTAGAATGCACATTTGTTAGCCTACAAAAAACTAGCTGAGAAAAGTTTTCCGAACTGAAATTAATGCATTTTTGGCTGAGCTTTGATCGAAATTGATACCAATTTCGGCTTCCCGAATTTAGTTTCGGTTCTTGTTTAGGTTTTGTATTAATTGAAGTTACTATATATTATATTATATATTATATTTATATTTAAACATGTTTTTTTTTACAAATCGACATTGTTTTAAAATTCAAAAACATTAATTTGTCACAGAAATTATCATAATCACATTAAATGAGTTTTTTTAAGTGTTCTTAAGGACATAAGAGTCCCTTTAATCCAATTGCAAACTGTAAGGGCATACAAACTTCTGCCTAATATCACTGGCAGAGTATTCGCCCGGCTGTATTTCCGAATTGAGAATTATATTCGCTTGCTCCTTATTGTTGGCATTGGCCTTGAAGTCTCTAGGAGACACCCTCTTATCCACACTATCACCCCAGGAAAGGGGAGGTGAGGTTGGGTGGCTGGCGATTTCGTGTGCAATTCCCCGGAGGGGCAGGAAACCCACTTGCGTGACGACGGCCCATATGAAAGCTAATCCCAACTGGGTCTCCTCTCCTTTCTTTCCCCCCCTAGGGAAAAGGCAAAGAGCTGATGCAATAACTCAACTTTATCAATATATGTGCAGAGAAAGAAATTATATCATTGCTATTTTTAAGCACCGAGAGTAGCATAAACATGTCAATCAATCTAAGGGTTATCCCAGGATGAGTTAACATTCTCCAAAACAGAATACTAAAGGGTAATCACTACCGTTGTTTCCTTTCAGATCCCTCAGCCTAAATGAATCCCCGTACAGCGGCAGAGACTGGAAGGCATCCGGATCCGGATTCCTTAAGGAGCGCCAGAAGCTGCATCAAATCGAATCGAAGGAGTTACCGATGATCCTGCGCAGCTCCGAAGGTCAGGTCCCACTCCTACGTCGCAGAGATGGAAAACCAGAGTTGATGATCAACATGGAGGAAAGGATACAACAGCTGAACGAGCGCCAGGAGCAGGCCATGAGGGAACGGGCCGAGCTGGAGCTGCACAAGCAGCTGGTGACCATCTGCCGGGAGAAGCGGCGTCAGCGGGATTTGAGGAAACAGCTGGCCGAGTTGAAGAAGCAGCAACTATGCGATGGAGGTGGCGACGACATCGATGCCCAGCCTCAAATCACAATTCGCCTGAGAGATCCGCTTGCTCCTGCTCCCATTTCCATTCCCAATCCCTTCGATCCCTGGCAACAGCTTCTCCAGGAGCGGGATCGGTTTGTGGGCCAATGCAACCGCAGCTGCTTCTACAACAGCTCACGGAGCCCAGCACCTTGGAAAATATATGCCAGGTAAGATCATTTTTGACCGTTTCTCCATTTCAATTACTGCAAATTTCCATATTTTAAGCAATATTTTAACAAAAACTTCAATTTCCCACAAATTACAACTATAAACTTTTTTTTTTACAATTAATTAATGTTGTAGGCGCCACCTTTCGGCATTTTGTTGAAACTTATTCAGCTGCCAAGTTATTGCCAAGGTTTTATAATAATTAACGGCTTTCCAGCTTTAAACTAAGTTTTAAATATGAAATTGTTAGATATATAATATATTTATAAGCTCTTAAAATATATCTTCTCTTGTTTCCAGAGTGGCCAGCAGACTCAGCTCCCAGCTAATGGATATTCTATGTGGCAAGTTTGAGCAATCCATTGAAGTCTCATCCTGAAACTGCCAAATTAGCTAAAAATTTGTAACAGAACCAACATCATTAGCATTTATACGATTTTCCACAGCTGTGTTTAAGATCGAGACAGATTATTTGTAAGACAACTTCAACCATCAGCAAATTGTAAGTGTAGTATAAATTGTGATAAGTAGAAAACCATTGGGAAAATATATGCAAAATGTATGAAAGCCTAAGAGTGTGCCACGTTTTTTTTGAGTTAAGAAACACTTCCATAGTTTTTCTTGTTTAATTGTTCTCCAAAAACGCAAATCAAATCAAATTCATCAGTTTATACACAGGGTATTCATCGCTTATCCACTACATAACTTACAATGTTTAGGGGTTATCGAACTACAAACTAAATTAGGCAATAGGCTCGCACTTAAGTTCGACTTGCTTAACTTAACTTGGTCAGCTGCGCGTTAAGTTGGCGTGTGTTTTCGTTTCCGTTTCCATTTCCGTCTCTGTGTGATGTCAACAGTGGCTAGCCAGTCGAAAGTTAAGTCTGATCCTTCATGGTTAAGTCTAAAGGCTAAAACTAAGGCTAGGGCGATGCATGTGTGTGTGTCTGTGTGGGTGTCCTCTCTGGCAATGTGTGTGTGTGTGTGTGTGTGTGGGATTTAAAAAAAAAGTACAATAAATAGGTTGTTGTTTCCGTCTCGCAGCGAGGTTCCTCATCCACACGGCTCAAACGAGCTTCCCTGCGGATGGGCGGCTGAATCTCAGAGAAGGTTGGAGCAGCTCGACTCCGAAACGGCGCAGTTTGTGGAGCGCGGCAAGAACTGGATGTGCTGCCAGGTGGCATTGAAGCTGCAACAGAAAAATATTATATAAAATAAACACATACACAAAATACAAGTTTTATAGTTGTGCTTACAGATAACTCTCCGCCAGCTGGCTCTCCACATGCGGCTTGATCCTGGCATAATCCTTGTCCGCCATGGTGGTGCTGCAGTGCTGCTGCATGTAGGCCAACGTGAACAGCTCATTCTCGTTGAAGGAGCGCAAGCCGGGCACCCTTAGGCGCCTGGTTAGCCCCAAAGCCTCATAGGTATTGACCTGATCGATGCCCGATCCCTGGATGGCACTGCCCGCATCGATGGCACTCACAAAGGTGCTCAGGGCCCTGGCTGCTGTCCGGGCAGCGCTCAAAGTCACATGGAAGCCCTTCAGGGCACTGCTTGACAGCTCGTTAAGTTCGTGAGCCAATCGAGGTGATCCTCCCTCCTCCGATGCCGCCGACGATGCCAGGCAATTCACATCCGGTTGGGCATACTTGATCTCTGGCACGGCATCGCTAATGTCCGAGCTCTGGGTGTTGAACTGCAGCAGGAAGACGGAGAAGTTGTCGATCAGGGCCTCCAAGATGTCAGTGCCAATGCGGGCAAAGTTCACGGCTCTGCACGAAACAAAAGAGAGGCCATTTTAGATAAGAAAGAGACGGAGTCCGCTTTCTCTTTTTGGGTTTTTCATAGTTCACTTATCAAACGAAGACAATAATTCAAAGAAAATCTTTAAATCATAATTACTTACACGGGAAATCGGTAATCGTAGTAATTGGAGCTGATCAATATCTTTGAGACGAGCAGCATGTTCAGCTTGTTGGAGTAGCCGATGGCCTGCGGATTGTCCCTTGTGTACATCTCTGAAACAATGCTGGCAGCGAAATCATTGGAAACAAGTTAGAAAGCGTTGGGAAAGCTGATCAATCGTGAGACCTACACATCCAGCATGCCCAGCGTGCCCAGCTTCTTCTCCATGCGCGTCCGCCGGAACGTCCATATCGACTCCAAGTGCTCCACAAAGTACAGATTGTTCAGCATGAGGTCCGAGTAGTAGGTTTTCAGGTAACTGGGCTGCTCCAGCACTTCGTCCGGTATGCCAAACTGCAGCCGCATCTCGTTGAGCTTCTTCTGAATGAACTGCCTGGCCGCCGGATCCAGCCATTGGGCCTGACCCAGCGAATCCTTCAGCTGATTGCGCAGGCTATAGAACATCAGGCGGAGCAACTCCTCATTGCCATGCGTCTTGTTCCAGCCCAGGCTGGGCGAGGCTCTCGTTTCGAACTGCTGGCGCGGTGGCTGTTGCTGCAATGCATCCACCGCAAAGGGTAGCCAATCCCTAACGACCTTGCTGCAGACCAGCCAACGCGGATAACTGGCGGTGCGTCCGTACACGGAATGATCAAAGTTCTCCGCCAAAGTGCGGTATTCCTTGGACAAATGGGGCAGCATTTGGCGGGCCAGGGACCAAATAATAAAGTTGTTAATGGGCCTGCAACATAATGTACATATTTATTAAGATTGTTTACTATATTTTGGTGCGATTTCTTCTCACTCACTTCTTGTCCGAGGTGGAGAGAAGCACGGACACGGCATGCAAGACCTCGACATCGCGCACCAATACCTCGGTGTCTTCGGTGATTTTGGTCTTGGGGAACATGGCCTGCAGAGACTCCAGAATGGGCAACTGTATAAGAGAGAGGGAGTTAAGGTCTAGACAGCTTGGTAACATATAAATCCTGTTCCTACCGAGGGGGCCTTTGTCTTCAGATCGGAGAGACTCATCAGTTTATTTAGCTGCCGATCGCCGCCAGCCTTGGCATCCTCAATGTGATTGACAATGCGTCGTTCGTAATGGAAAATATCATCGGCAAAAAGGTCCGCTTCGCGGGAAACAATTCCTAAAACATAAATATATCAAAGATTAAATAATAATTAATTTTAAATTGAATAATTGTAGTGAAAACCCACCCATGTTGATGGCAAAATCCCTGAGGAGCAGCTTGTAGCCGCGTACCACTTCCTCGTCGGCATCGTTGCCATAAAAGTACTTGTCCGGCAGCCCCACCTCGCCCTCGTCCAGGGTGATCACATAGTCATGGGGATTGCTAAATCCATTCTCCACGCTGACGCGATAGTAGGGAAAGATGCCGTACTTGGCCTGGAGCAGGACCAGGACCCGCTTGTAGTCCCAGGACTGCAGTCGATTTGTCTCTCGAAATGCCTGCCAGCCACCTGCAAGAAATACATAGAAATATATCAAAATCAAGACAGACTGGTTAGCCATATAATCATTATCCCAAAGAATCATGCGACAGGTTTGGGTTCTGGGTGGAAACCCCCGCCGGATGGGCTATGCGCTAATAGAAACTCCCCCCCGAAGCAATCTCCGAACCCAGTTGCATGCACACATCATCATTATGGCATAGATCCGTCTATATACAGGTTGATATGTGTATATATCGATCGGTTTATGGCAATTAAAGGCGCTAAAATGTTTGGCTGCTTGAAATTTTCAGGGCGCTCAGTCCCGTCTTCGCTTGCAATCATAAAATATTTTTATATTGAGCCAAAAATTAAATAAAACAAAGACCAGTGAAGAGAGTTTGTTAAGACGGTTAAAGGGGGGAATTGTGAATGCTCTTCATAGATTTATTGTATCATTTTATTATTAAATAATTATATTAAATTAAGGGAGAAAACAAGAAGAAACACAGCCTTTGGATGATGTGTTATTTATTCTTTAAGCCAAATCAAGTTTAAAAAACACTAGAATCTCTTTAGAAAGGGTTTCTTTTACTATACTTTGAAAAGGGGTACATCTCTATAGAGGGTCTTCGCTGTAAATTCAGCTAAAAGTTGAGCTAGGTCAACATTATAGAACTGATGAGGAGTACTAATGAGGCTATATCAGAAATAGCTGAGTTAATTAAAAAATTATATTATATAAAAACCTGTAAGAGTTTTAAGTTTTTTTTTATGAATTTTATAGTTTTATTTTTCACAGAAATTACTGGGTTTTAATATCCCTAAGAAACAGTATTTTAAAATATCCAATAAAATACTTTAACCTTTCTTTATCATTCTTTTCTTTGCTACAGAATTAACTGGGATTAAAAATCCCTTAAAAATAGCATCTAAAAATATTTAATAAAATGTTATTATGCACCAAATTTATTCTAAGAATTTTAATTTTATAAAGATTTAATATTCTAGATAGCTTTTTAAGAAACTAAAAAACTCTAATTATTTCTGAGGCATCCCTCAATATACAAATATTTAAAAAAATTACTTTATTATAACCCAATTCTAGATAACTCTGAGGCATTCCTTGATCATTATAAAAATATCAATACCAAAAATAAACATAGAACCAATATCACCAAATTCTAGGCAATCTTTTCGTGATAAATTCCCCAGTCACCCCCATCAGTTGCACTTATCACACATATTATGGGGTAACCAGCATCATATAGACATCATTTACCCCAACCCAGCAGATGACCCCACCATGTCCGACTTCCTTGCCGCTGCTCCTAGGGTTTCATCATATGCACCATGAAAGCCGAATCAGCGACACCCTGCAGACACATAGAAATCGATTGTTCCACGGATCGTTTTGTTGACTCTGGCAATTAGCACTTGCGGTGGCAATCGATGCCAAAGATACAAACAAAAATGTATATGGTAAAAAGATGAAATACTCGTCGCTGGCAATCAAAATGCCAGCCGTGCTAGCCGGATTTGTAGAGTGGGGATTTTTGAACTTGGATGGATCTCTTGGGTGTTATAGTTTTTTAACGATTTATTGCAAACCACTTTAATTAACTTCAATTAAAGGCCCCTCTCTCCGGGCGGTATAAAAGGTGACAGTGGCGGCTGACTGGCATATCAAATCGATCCAACGCCTCCAGAGCGACAGTTGCTCCTCCTCACATCCATCCATCTGTACCCAGTAGCATACCCAGCATGAAGCAGTTTGTGGTAAGAGGATCAAGGATGATCAGTAGCCTGCAGTCACCTAACCCAACTTCATCCTCAGGTTCTGGCCTGCCTGGCCCTGATCGGTGGCTCCTTGGCCGCTCCCCGTCCCGATGTCAGCCACTTGGCCGGCTATGCCTATCAGGCTGGTGGCTTCAATGGCAACCTGGTCACCAATCAGGTGGTGAGTGCACCGGTGGTGACCACCTCCTACCAGCCCACGGCTGCCGGCACCAACTACTTCAGCTCTGCGCCAGCCATCGGCCAGCTGAGCGGCGGCGGAGCTAGCTACCAGGTGGGCTCTGCCGGCTCCTCGGGCATCAGCTACCAGGTGGGCTCTTCGGGCTCTTCAAGCTCGTCCGGTTCCTTGGGCTACCAGGCCGAGTCCTCTGGCGTTTCGGACAGCATCGGCCTGGCCGGTCTGCAGCCCGGCCCCACCATCAACTACAACGAGCAGGAGTCGTACATCAGCCACCTGGCCAACTTCCAGCCCGCCCAGATCAGCAAGCACTTCTACATCCACAGTGCCCCCGAGGATCACGATGAGCAGCAGATCGTCCGCTATGTGAACGTGGGCAGGCCCCAGAAGAACTACCGCGTGGTGTTCATCAATGCTCCCTCCTCCACCACCAGCAAGGCCAAGATTATTGCCAATGTGGCTCCCGTTGAGGAGAAGACCGCCATCTATGTCCTGTCCAAGAAGTCCAATGCTCTGGATGTTTCCGCCGAGGTGGTCACACAGCGCCCGGTGCAGAACAAGCCGGAGGTCTTCTTTGTCAAGTACAAGACGCCCCAGGAGGCGGCCCATGCCCAGCAGACCATTCAGGGTGAGTAAATAACAGTACTTTTTTTGGGTTAACATATAATATTATCCATTTGGATATATTATTTATTGATTTAGTTTTTTTAGGGATTTTTTTTTTTTAAGAAAATCAAGTTACATGTTTTCCAGGAAACTATGAAACCTTGTGAAACCTTAAACCACTTCTAAGATCTCTAATCTTACAACAAAGTCAAGTTTAATAGTTAAATTAAGCCAAAAACTATTGAAAAACCCTCTAAAACAAGTTATTTAAGTTAATTATGAGGATTTTTATATCTTTTACAAGGTATCATAATTTTAGTTAGAAGCTTGCAAAGCTCTTCATTGCTTTACAAATTCTCAAAAATCAACAAAATTTTAGATTTCTTAAAATTAAAAATTTAGTAAGCAGATTGAACGTTAACTTAAAAAAATCTAGCATATAAAAGCTTTCCAAATTGATCGATTTTTACTAAAAGGGTATACAAATTTCGGCCACAGAAGTTCGCTCTCTTTCTAGTTGGTTTTGTTATTAATTAAAAATATTTATTATTTTATTTAAAAATCCAAATTACTCCCCATTAAAACTTATAATTAATGAAACTACATTTCCCATAGCCAACTATGATGCTCTGGGTGGAACCTCGGAGACCAGCAACGAGGGCGTCATTGCCACCTCCTCGGTGATCGGCAGCCTGGGCGACAATGGCGCCTCCGGCGTTGTGACCGATGCCAGCGGTGGCCTGAACATTGTTGGAACCGGTGGTGTGCCCACCGTGGAGGCTGGATTCAATGGCGGTGGCATTGCCTACGACGGTGAGGGTAGCCAGCGTCAGGTGATCAGCCAGGTGATCTCCGGCACCAATGCCCAGGCCACCTATCTGCCCGTGAAGCCGGTGCGAAAGTAGGAGGCTCCTTCACATCTATACCAGCATATCCTATGTATCGTATCATTTACATATGAGACAACACTGCCACGCACACACACACACAACTGTTGGAGCCTCGGGGAATTTGGACTGGATCGAACACCCCCCTAGGGTTTGGGGTCTATCGCAGTGGAATTACCGCCGAGGAAACCTTTGCGATTTTTATCCTATTTAGATATTTGCACTATAATTTTTTTTTTTTTTGTAATAATAATAAACTTTAAGAGCTTCTCATAGGCATTCAGAAAAATGTAATTAACAAATGAGTTTGGTTTTGGTTTGAAGAGAATTTTCATGGAGGCCGTGGAAAATCCAATCGCCAATCACCTGGAGCTGCAACCTGTTTAAGACCGCCCTGCCAGTTGCATAATCCCTGACGGAAAGCCCAGTGATACCAACGCCTCTCAGCGTCTAGGCCAAGTATTTGGCAAGCTGCTCATAATTGTTCAACCCGATCGACTGGCCGACTGGCCAACCGGCGGCAACCAACTCGACTCGACTCACAGAAAACCACTCGGCGGCGGGGCAGGTAAATAAATTAGCGACTTAAAAGATACTCCACTCGGTGTGTGTTGGGAATGGGAAGGGGAAGGGGAATGGGTATCTCTCTGTCGGTATGCAGGGCCCAAGGTCGCCCCCAGGCCAATGCAAGTCGCATTAAAATACCAAAGGGTATTAAGATAAAAATTAGTTATACTTTATAATGCAGGCAGCCACGCCCAGTGAACTAATTTGCCCGTCAATTACCAAATATTCCCACTTGTATCTCTATCTGTATCTCCATCGGAGTATCTGAGTATCTTAGTATCTAAATCTAAATCGAGATCTGCATATCAATGGCCGAGAGGCAGCCAGCCAAGATCTTTTGCATAAAGATAATCACACCTACTAAATAAAAAACAAAAACAGCGCCGACAGTAGCTGGCAGAAAACCCTCCGCCGGAATTGAGATCGAAAAAAAGATCCAAGAGATGGGCGGCGGCGGTGGCAAGCGATTTGTCCCTCGATTCGATTTCTATATTACTGTCATCATCAATAAAATGTTACATAAATTTTCAGCACAGCGAGCGGCGATCGCAGATGCCATGCCGGGTTATAAATATGGAATGCCTAATTGATAATTATCATTTTGTTCGGTTTTCCATAATCCGCGCTGGCGCTGGCGATATGTGATCTGTGATCTGTGATCTGCGATACTCGCTGCTAATGGCTAATTTAGTCCGAATCAAAGTCGGAAACACTTAGAATATGCATTGCCATTGTGTCAATCAGTTTTATACGTTAATTCGTTTATTCGTTTATGTGTTTCTGTCATTAATCCACCTCTCTGGCCCATAAATCCGCTCAAAGCCATTATTCAAATTCGGTGGCGTCTTCTTCTATATATAAGTATATATATATATATATGTATATACCCGATAATATGATCAAATTATGCTTTTTATGATTTTATTTTTGCAATATTTATTGCGGCCTCCAAAGGCGGCCTAAAGAGCAGGTGAATGTCTATCTTCTGATCTCTGGCGGTGACTCAGAGATCGATTGATTTAGCGGTCACCGCCATTTAGGGTGACAAAAACTAAAATAATAATGGTCACAAAAGACGCGCACCTAATTTGCTGGGAAATTCCAGCCATCGGATCGGACACAGGAAGGCTATATACACAAGCATATATATATTTTATATATTGTACTGGCCAAGAATGGTATATTTTTTGT
>JAEIIJ010017241.1:0-11192 GCA_018904815.1 Drosophila ogumai | reverse complement strand
ATATCTGCAAGGGTATACAAACTTCGGCGTGCCGAAGTTAGCTTCCTTTCTTGTTTCTTATTATTGCAAGCAAATTAAGAAGCTGCTCTGCATATTTACGGGCTTTAGTTGAACTTTGAAAAGTGATCGATAAGACAAGAGTATGAAAACATAAGAAAAACGTCAAAATCTTGCACGTTATTTACAAATATAAAATACAATGCTGGTATATTTGACATTTTTTCAAGTGTAGCACTTGAGATACGGTTTAGAGAGCGAGAGGGAGAGTGGGCAATTTGACACCATGCGAGTGATTGAAACGACAGGCGACACACACTGCACACCTACATACATACATATGTACATACATACATACGGAGAGACGGACCCACCACAGCGAAGGGGGACAATAAATATTGAAAATATTCATTTTACAGTGGCACCGAAATGATCCCTCCGGACGATATTTCATGCCATTTCAAGTGGTCAGTGCCCGTAGTCCCTGGTCACCCATCCATTATCACCGCATAATGATAGTCCTGTACATACATACATATGTACATATATGTTGTACGTCACAAACCCCACCGATTATGATTACTTATCGCCCACGAAGTGCGATAGTGGCTAGTACAAGCTAATCAATACCTTTTGGTCGAGAATGGTTTTGCTGACCTTACAGGCTGAGTAATATAATATATAATATATACATAAGAAGGTACCAAGTAACCAACCTGCCCCTTTATTTAGTGTTTACCTATGCTGACACATTTGGATTATCTTCGTGTGAATGTCACGAAATGAATCATTTCAGTGCGTGTGAATCATTTCAAAGTTATGTTAGTAAGTTCCGTTTCCGGTTAGATTAGCTGTCCACTTTTAACTGTCTCGGACATATATAAAATTATTCGTCTATTCCTAGAGAGCAGTATCAACAAGTCTCTCCACTTACCCCAATAATTATGTACATAGGTACAGATACATTTATGTATGAATATTCTAAGATATTCCACACAGCCACAGTGTGGCACATCCCCCCAAAAATATCTTTGCCCCGCCCCGTCTCAATCAGTCGGCGACACATCTGTTTGTTCTTGGTCGTTGTTTTTGTGAAAATTTTATGCAAGTGATGAGAAATTTATGTTCTTTACTTGGTCGCCGTTTTAAAGGCGAATTGCATGCCAATTTGTTCTTATTTATAAGAGGACAACAACTGAGGGGCTTTGCCACAAGATATATAGAATATATGGCGTTATTCAATTTTAGACATATGCACCGCGTAGCTCTTTGAAGATGTGGACCCAAAGGAATTTTTTCTCCTTCCTGCTTCTGGTTTTCGGAATTCTAAATTTCTTTAGGATATTTGTAGTTTTCTCAGCATAATTATACCTAGACATTTGTGATGGTCTCTTTTTTAGGATACTTCAGTTCCTGGCCAAAGTTCAATATGCCAAATAATCAATCTAGCTTGACTCTAGATTCTAGAAGATGCCCCAAAACATGCGTCGTGTCACAATTTCCGTGTGACTAATGAATGTCGCATTTTGATGGCCTGTCACATTTTTTGGCTTCTTTGTGTTCGTTGGGGCGTGTGAAATCGAGATTTGTCTTGTGTGTACAGGTTAAACGTCAGGCGAGTGACGTTTCTAATGATAGCGCGTCCCTGCGTTGCCTTCAACCTCCCTCCCAATTTTTCTTTCCGATTAGTCGGCTCCAGTAGTCGTATTTTTTTCGATTTCGATTTGGGCGAAACTGTTCGATTTAGTTTTTAGCTGCTCTGGTTTTCGCTAAATATATAGTTGCGTTTTTTTTATATTAATATCTTCATTCGAAGCATTATTGTAAATTTTTTGAGCCCTTGGACATTTGGATACTGTTTTCTGGTACTTGTCTGGATCGTATATGTTCAAATATAATACGTAGCATATATTTTTAGTAAATAGTGACGTGATATTTTTTGTTCTTATTTTTCGGAAAAGGAACGATAAAATAAACCGTTTTTTTCTTTTAATTAGAAACAATAGACCATATTTAAAAATAAATTTCCAAACATTAAGACCGACTGCATTTTAAGTACTGATCGCGAACGGAACAAAAAGAAGTATGTATGTATGTGCAGGAAACAAAAAGGCGGCTTGCTTCTCTCCCTTTTTTTTTATTAGATATTACTACAACAATATAAATTAAATTAACACATGTTTTCAGACTTTTAATTTTAACGTCGCGGTAAACCTTTTCTGGAAATGCCCATGTGTTCACTACGTTACAAAATACATATATGACTTAAATTATAATAGCCGTTGCAAGGGTATAACGAATGCAGTTCTGGGTAGAAAGGTTTACAATGCAATAATGTATTTATGCAAGGAACACTAAATTCCATTTTATTTTCGAAGAGAGATCCTATAAAAATAATTTCCGAAAATATCCACTATTTTCAATAGTTTTCTTTTACTTTATTTAATATTTCTAAAACAAATACAAAGGAATCGAATACCCCACAAAACCATTTTCTATAATGGAAACCTTTAGGTTTTAAAATAAATAAAAAATAAATATAAGTAACATTTAACTTATTACTATTTAACATATGGGCACTTCCAAAACCGCTCACAGGACATGCGTATACGCATTTAAATTAAAAAATTGTTAAAAGGAAAGGATTTTCTTTTCTCGTGAAATGCCTAGCGTGTGCTTGATTTTTGGGATTAATTTTGGGTCATTTTTCATTTTTAAAATAATTGAAAATTCAAGTGATTCGCATGGGACAAAAAATGGAAGGGGTTTTCAGGTCAACCAATTCAATCGCAAATTTCTGCGGATCCTGCGGCAATATTTTAGTGCAACAAATTTTGAACTTTAGTGCACCGATGGCTTTTAAAAATGCCTATGAGAGTTTTCACAAACGAGTTGCATATTTTATTTATTTATTTTTTTTTATCTTATATTTCAATTTGAAGTAGGTTCGCAGGGGACATCGCACCATTATTTGTAATTCGATTTTTCCCCTTGCGATTATTTTCGGATCTTTGCATTCTTTAAGTGATGTTTGAGGCCAAAAGTCAAAGCATATGGACTAAGTTAGCAACGGAACGGTTAACATCGAGCTAGGGTTACGATTAAGTTTTCTCTCTGTCGAAGTTAAAGTTAGCTCCGAGCTGGCAGCCAAACAATAAAGGCACTGCCTCTTAAGAACTTTGCAGGCGCAGCATTATTCAAAACCTTTGATTGTATAATGCCTCTGGTTTACCAGTCAATATCAAAACAAACCATTATCTTTTTGTAATAAAAATAATGAAAAATCGAGTTAACGCTACGTTGCATTTGAATATTTCGGTGTCTGTTGAAGAATATGCTAGATTCTGTCAAATTTGAGAACTTTTAGTTTTTTGGGCCCGGTTGACTTTACTGTGGAAATGTCCGTGAATTAAATAAAAATAATTTAATGTGATTAATATTATTAGTTGAAGAAAGTTTACAAACAACATATATTATTGGCACCAATGAAAACGCCAAGAATCGCTTTCGGTTCGCGGCTTTAATTCACATGACTGACGGCCGACAGCCGACAGCGAAGTCAATCCCGCCAATTAATGGCGTTCATTTGGCAGATAAATCCATTTTAAATAGATCGATGGCCTGCCTGGCTGCCGGAATCGATTTTCCATTGGCCGAAGATCACCGCCACGTCAATCTTCGCAGCGGAAAGTTATCATAATGGAAAACTCATTTCAAGGGTCGATGGACGCGCAATGATAACAATGGGAAAGGGGGAGGGGAGGGAGAATGTGGAAATCAAAGCAGAGGAAAATGGAAGATACGGTTTTATGGCTTCCTTTCCCTATTTTTCGTCCCCGTCGCTGCACCCAAATCTTCTAACACCCGTTTATTCTTGCCGTTTCTCAACGGCTTCCCCCCAATTCATTCCAATTTTAAGACTGGATTTTTCAGAGTTTTCCTTTGGACGGTATCCTTATATTTCGCTTCATTTTCCTTTTAACCTTAAACTCTTCCAATTATATTCTGTACTGTACTGATGATGATGATATTAAAACTGACACTCGTTAATAGTTAAGTATTTGAAAATGCTGCTTCCAATCAGACCTTGTATCTGTACCTATTATATCCCAAGGATATTTATCTTTATGATCGGTATCTGGAAGATAAATAAACTCTTAGAATTGTTCCCATTCCCCTATTCAGTCCAAGCTCCTCCTTCGTTTGTTCCAATTGCTATTTCAGGTTTTCCATTTTCTACTTTTCCTCTTTACCATTTTCTTCTCGTTAATTTATCTCTATTGAAACGATGGCATTTTTTGTTTAGAAAAAGACGGCGAACCCAAAAAATAGAAAATGAAACGACTGCTGAAGTGAGATTGGTATAAAGTGATGTAGCATAAACAAAATGGTTAATGGAAAATCGTATTTTTCCCCAGCTATTTTCCCCATTTCCCAATTGCAGCATTGCCTCCGGCCATTTTGTATCCACAAGCCAAAATGTAAAAGAAAAACTTTTTGAGTTTTTGTTAATTTATGCTCGTGATGCTGTTCTTTAATTTTTTTTTCTTTTTTGCTTTTATTATTTGAAACTGTTTCAGTTTTATGTGTAGGCATATTAAGAGATATGTATATTGCTTGTATTTACATTGAATAAAACGAGTGACTAAAATGTTAGGCAAAAAAAATAAGAAAACTCATAGTATAGTTACACACTAACAGCTACATTTTACATCAAGATATGTGTTTGGAGTTTTTCATTTTTTGGCACACAAATTCATAAAGTTAAGCACTAGACTAAAAAAAAAAATAGTAATAGTAATTTTAGTTGTAAAATACTTGTAATACTTGTTGCATTTATTTTTGGTTTTTCCTTTGCTGCTAATACTTCAATCCGCCGTACTGCTAAAATCAAGAATATAATCCGTGGCACTCACAAACTGCTTCATCTCCATGAATGATGTGTCTACAAATTGGGAAATTACACTTTTCATTCTAACAATATTTTAAGAATTAAATCGATTTTTAGACTCCCTAATGGAAGGGTGGGAAAAATATCGAAGTTTATCGACTTAGAAATCGATTTCCTCAAACAGAAAACTTCGATTATTTTCCGTTTTATTTTTTGGTTTGCAAACAAAGAGCAATTGCTAAATTAATTATACAGCGCTTAATTGTTACTATTTCCTTTTTACAGATTGCTAATTTTAAATCCCTCTTAATTTGCAGAAACTATTGACCACAACACCTTAGCCAAAATTTCGAATATACAGCTAGTTTTGTCCAATTCGGATAGATATTTTTGACTTTGGCAGGGACTCTTCAGCGGGGCACCAGGTCTATGTAGCTGTTGGGTCGCATCATCTGGTGGTGGGCCGCCGAGCCGTAGAAGCTGGGGTAACTGGCTCCCATTCCGTAGGCGGCGGCTGCCGCATGACGCGAAACCTTCAGCTTATCGTAGGCGCTAGCATATGGACCATGCCCGTGTCCATGCCCATGCCCATGCCCATGGCCATGGTGATAGTGGGCGGCCGCAGCAGCCGTTGCATTGTGGTGATAGATGGCTCCAAAGTTGCTCTGCTCCTGGGCATAGGGTTGCCCGATGCTCGAGTAGAGGTTGGCCGCAGCCATCACCTGGGTGGCTCCAGTGCCGGCGGCTGGCGAGGCTGCCGTTGCTGTTGCCGTTGCCGCTGCGACGGCCGCTGTTGCCGTGGCCGGCGGGGATGCGGAGCTGTTGGAGTGCGGCGTTAGGGGATGGTGGGGCTGGTAGGTGTGGTGGTAGCCCCCATATTGGGCCCCGTTCTGTGCCTGCTGATGCTGCTGGTGGAGGTGCTGCTGCGCCTGCAAGGGATGTTGCTGCTGCTGCTGCTGCTGGAGCTGCTGATGCTGCTGCTGCTGGAGCTGTTGCTCCATTTGGTAGCCAAGGAGATCCGGCGAGTTGCCGGAGGCAGAGCTGCTGGACGGGGTGGCTGGGAGCTGCTGCTGCAGCTGTGCCTGCTGCTGATCCACAGCCAAGTCGGTGCAACCCATGCTGAAGTGGGTGCTGGTGGCCGTTCGCTCCTTAAGTTGCTGATGCTGCAGCTGCTGTTGCTGCTGCTGCTGTTGCTGCTTCATGCGAGCCTGGCTTTCGTGGCTCATGCTGCTGCCACTGTTGCCGGTTCTGTAATTGCCATAATCAATCAAAAAAAATAATAATAATTTAATTAATATTATGTTATAATTTTGAATTGAAACAAATACATCTGTATGCATAAATCTGTAACAGAAAAGAATGGCTAGATCCAGGCTGCTGCTGATCAAGACCATCTGCTTAAAGTATAAATATAATGCCCTACAAGGGTATACAAGTCCAGCCCTAAGGCCCAAGAGTTTAAAATAAAAAACCGAAAATGATTGAAGTATTTTTTCTGTAATAAACAACTCTAAGCACTGTCGTAAACAATTGAGCTGATTTGTTTACTCTATGCTACGAGGCTAGGGCTTCCAAATCGACAAATATGAAACGAAATTAATTGTTTATGCCGCCGGCGCATCTGTCAGCCTTCGCATCAGCATCATCATTATTCGGGCTTCTGTTCTAGATTCTGAAGTTATTCTTTTTTTTTTTTTATTTTTTTCGATATATGTATTTCTGTTTGCGACACGTCGGCAATTCCGGGAAAGTCTTTGCCCGTCGACCGAATGTCTAGATCCACTTGCACTCTCTCTCGAAAGTCTTCGGCGGCAGATGGGACCCACAAGTTGCCATCTGATATGTAGGTCAAATTTTCAAAAACATTTATTCGACGGAGTTCGTATTGGAATGCTTTTCATACTTGGTACTTGCAAGTTATAAGAGTATTCCAGTCAAAACTGTTGTTGTCTTTTCTGACCTCTGCAAGCTCACTTGCACTGATCAGCATCACTGGGCGAGTCGATTCAGATACTGAGAATAGTTGTTGCTCGGTCTGAGCACATTTTGCGCATTTCGCAATGCTATCATTCAGTTATGGTAGTTAGGTTTTTGATAGGCTAATTTATGTTTTTTTTTTTAATTGCTGACCCTACACCTATATTCTTGATCTACATCATCAACCACTTTAATTTTACACATGATTGGATATAGCCTCAATTCAAAATAGGAAAATATATAAAATGTTACATCATTTTTATTAACGTGTATACCAAGGTAAATTTGTAACTTCAGAAAAAGTTATTTTATTTTCCATTTGAATGTTTAAAATTTGGTCAAAATCTGGGGAGCTAAATCAGCAAATGTGAATTACTATTGTATAGAAATAATTTATTGCAATAAGGCATTTAATTATTTACGCTAAAAATATATCGCCTAAACAATGCGTAAACAAATAATTTGTCTCTTGTTTGGAAAATCCAAATAAGTAATGTTTTCGATCGTAACAATATTCAATACAAATATTAATATTAATTAATAATGCGGAGAGCATTGGACGGCTACTTACACATCATTGGTGCCATCATCCCGAAAGCCTTTGGCAAATGGATTGCTGGAAATCTTCAACTGTGTCACCTGTGAACGGCAGGAATGTGAAATCGTATTTTTATTTGACAGGAACTATGCCAGCGATGCTGGAAACAAAAACAAATAAATTAGATTCCCCAACAAATTAGAGAAAAATGTTTACAACTGGAAAGTATGCCGGCCATGGCGGCGGCACCCGAAGACACGGAAAATGATTTGCAATAAATTTAAAGGGGGTGAGCTGAGTGTTTACACCCACATCGAGCACATAAATAATTTAAATACTTTCTAGCCTGTCTGGCGGTATTTATAGCAAATGTTCTCGGCCAGCGATTACCGGAACCCAAGCCCCGAAAAATATATTCCCCGTCACCCTGTCCCCCGTTCCCCATTCTCCTTGCAAGAAATATGAATTATCCGCAAGACAAATATGGGAATTCAGCGCCAGAGTCGCTACGACTCGTCATTCAACTGAAAACCCCCGATAGCGGTAGCTTTATTCTCTGATATCGAACACTAAACTGATTGTTCACCCATATCCCGTTGCAAATAATGTCGGTTGTCATAAGCAAGCCCCTCTCCCCAATTTCCAGAAATACTGATGGGAACTTTAGACTCTTTCCGAGAACGAATGTCCAAGTTTTCGCAGTGGCAAGTGCAGGCACTCCCCAGAGGTGGTTCTCTTCTTGGAAAAACATTTATCACAAGTCGCACTTAGGTGTACTGGGTTCTATTTCCCTTCTTCCAATCAATATTGATTCACTTCTATGGTGCTCACATTACGCAACTTTGGGGACTTGAGAAAAAAAAAATTATAAAGCTTAGTTCTTCCTAAGAAAAAATTATTCGCAAAGTGGTTTTTAAAATCAAAAACAAAAACTCAACAAGTTTAAAGAAAAATCTTATATTTAATGCAAATATTTTATAAACAGATTTTCTTCCTGTCTGAATATTAAAAAAAAAAATAAAAAAGGTAAATATTATTTGCAGTTTTAAGCTTCCAAATAATTTTCTATTGACTAGGGTATCTCCAGGGTCGATGTCCGCTTTTCCCGGCCAGGCATACACATTATGGTTATATATAATCAAATATATTTGTGCGGCTGTTGCTCGGGCCCCGAGCTTTGTCCGCTTGCTCTGCTCGTTATAAATTATGGGAAAAACATAAACAATGAGGCCAAATTGGCACAAAATGGTCGCGGCCTCTTGTTTAGTATTTGGTATGCGAAGGGAAAATCAGAAGCTGGAAAATTCAAGGGAAAATCAGGGGGGCGGGCATTGGGCAATTGGTGAGAACGAAATGTTTACAAGGAACCCAAAAGACACAGAAAGATCTTCGAAGTGGTTCTACCACCTAAAAACAATAATAATAATATTAATTAAATTTACTCACCCGCTGATTCTGATAGGCTGTCACGGCCGTAAAGCTTGTCTCCGGAAAGATGAAGGTGCGGAAGTGACTGGAGTGCTCGTCCTCATTCAAGGACGCGTTTTTCGGCGGCAGATACACCAAATGGAATCGGGGCTGATAGCGGTGCATTGAGTTCAATATGATCTTAGGGATAAAGGAAGGACAACAATGGGAAACCAGAAATTAGTCTAAAGAACGCGAAGCAAACTATTCCGGACTTAGAGTCTAAGGCATTCTATGGGATTTTTCGTTGAATTATGAACTCACATGTCCATTTTCGTCCAGCTGGTTGTTGGTGAGCTTCAGCTTGTCGAAGGACACGATCTGTTTCATCCAATTGGAGCCGGCAGCAGGTGAGTCGGGATGCACGTGGATCCTGGGCGGGGAGATGGGATCCGCTTTGCCAGCCACCACCCAGCAGGAGCTGTTCAAGTAGCATTGTATTATTCGCGTTGTTTATTAAATTTATATTACATATTATTTTAAATTATAGTTTGTAAAGTTCTTCAGACTCAAGGTCTTTAGTCAGCTTCGATTTCTAGCAAAATCAATGGCGCTACTTTGGCCAAAACCAACAAAAAGAGCATATCAATAGACAATGGCTGTGGTTACGATCGTTTCATTGGCGCTGCACAAATCATCAGACCACTTGCTAAGCTAGAACCCGTTGGGAATCCTAAGCGTCTATGCGAAGGTAAAAGCAAAACTCGATAATCGGAAAGAGTTCTTTTGTTCTTTTTCTAATTTAATCTAATCAAATTCTAATCGTCGTTGCTAACAAAAACATTTTAAATTATATCTATATAATTTTAATATTATACAGTATTATTATTCGTATTATTTTTTATTAATTTCACCGCTTTAAGTCGAAAAGCAAAGCTTACTTGTGGAAGGCGTAGCGGTAGCGCTTGTCATCCATGGGCACAAAGTCCATCATGCAGATGTAGGTGGCATGGGGATCTAGGCCTCCGATCCGCACCTGGAAAGTGGGAAACATGCGACGACCCGTCTTCGTGATGATCATCTCGGTGCCCTGGGCATGGAACTGATCCCACAGAGCCTTTGTCTCCAGCACAACGATGGCCTGCGCCAGTGATGGATGCACTGGCTCCGCTTCCTTGATAGCAAACAACACACAAGTCGGGAACACTTTAGAAATTTGTTTATATTTTTTTTTGTATTGGTAAGTACGTACGCATGCTTTCCATTAACTTTTTAAATGAACTAACATAGCTTACCCCTTTGCCGATGTTGTTGCTGTTGTTGTTCTGGGCTTTACCCGAGTGACTCTCCGTGCTGTTGTTGCTGTCTTTTTTGTGTTGGCTTTTGTATTTCTTGGAAGCAGTTCCTCCCGCCGGTGCCGGTGCCGTCGCAGACGCCGACGCAGTTGCCGATGGGGGTGCTGCACCCGCTGACGCTGATCCTGACGACGACTCATTGGAGGCGCCGGGGTAATCGGGCAGAAGGGACTGCTCCTGGCAGCTGGTATGGGATTGGGGGTTGGTGCTGGAGTGGCTGCTGCTGTTGGCAGTGCCAATGCTGCCCGTGCTATGAGTCTCGATGTCCGCCAACTTGGCATCGATCTGCTCCAGCGGCTTGTAGGAGCTTCGATCCTTGCCCGCCGTTTGGATGCAGGCTGCAAGTGTGTTTTTTTTTTGTTATTATTACTCGTAAAATCTCTTGATATTAATACTACAATAAATGTTAACGAGAAATAAAGCTACTCTTTCAGTTTGCAATTATTTCATTTAAATCTTTAAATGTAGGTCAATTGAGAACAAAGGAAAAGAGAAATGATATTCAAGATTTGTAAATGAATAATCATAAGGCACTCATATGTGATTAGATTAAAACATTATTTAAATATCGATACATCTTAGAGTAGATAAAAATATGTTGGAAAATTACGAAAATGTAAATTTACAGCTAGTTGATAAAGTCGTCTGATCTGGCTCGTTACGGACTTATTTATTTGCTAATGTAGCTCAAACAGGGAGACTTTAAACCGCATAGTAACGGATAGATGGACATGGCTATATCGACTCTGCAAACTTCTGATCAAAATCATAATTCCCAAAATGTATAAAAAAAGCTCCTGTTTGTTATTCATTTTCAATGAAACGAAAATATTTGGGAACAATAATTCAGAATTAGAGAACTAGTTTGAATTACGATTTAACGATTTAATGTACAACAAGAAAGGAAGCTAACTTCGGCACGCCGAAGTTTGTATACCCTTGCAGATATTATTTNNNTACATTTTACCTTTACTTATAATGTTTACAGTTTGACAGTTACAGTTTTACATTCACACCTTTACATTTT
>JAEIIJ010017235.1:0-56136 GCA_018904815.1 Drosophila ogumai | reverse complement strand
AAACAATTACAATCTGCAAGGGTATACAAACTTTGGCGTGCCAAAGTTAGCTTCCTTTCTAGTTTAATTTAAGATTCTAAGAAATCACTCTTTTTAGTCAATTTTTGACAATATAAGCGATAATCCATAATGAAATTTTTGGAAAAGGGTTAAAATTTGTTTTCTTCAGACATGGCTAAAACTATTCAGCTGATGATGCTTTACAAGAATATATGTATATATATGTACATATATATGTATGTACGTTATAGGGTAGGAAATGAGTCTATCACAATTGACTCGATTGCAATTATAATACCCTGAAAGAGTATGAAAATATTTATATATGGGGGCCACCGAACTCGCATTTTTCCTTAATTCCGATCACATTGTGGGGTAAATGAGCCACATGATCCTTTTACAACCCTTTCTCTATGGTTTTTTCCAAGGAAAATCTAGCTTTCCCGCAAGATCCTCGAAAAATGAAGGAAAATGGGAACTTTCCTAGCCCAGTCTGGCAACGCCAAGAACCGCGAGCCAGTGGGACCAAGTGCCGCGGAGGGGCAAATTCGCTCTTTTTATGGATGCCAAGTACGGTCACTCAACAGCGTTTTTGGCGCACGCGAGCGAGCGCTTGTTATTTGGAATTAGTTTTCTTTTGTATTTGGTTTATAGGTAGCGAATTTAATCTACATAATGAAATTGACCGCGGGTTCACACTCCGAAATAGAGGGTGGAGGAGCCCAAAGCAATACACTGCTCCATTCCGCGACCGATCTGGCCACCGACGAAGGAGCTGCGGGCAACGCCGAATCGGTGGCATCAGAAGGTTTGGACGCCCAACAGCCCATGGAGCACCAGCCAAAAGTCACTGCTACTCCAAGTGCAGCTGCCGATGCCGAGGTGGCGGATCAGGCGGACCCTGATGCGGACGTGGACACCCATACGCCCACAGGCAAACTCCAGCAGCAGCAGCAGCAGCAGCCACGGCGCTCCGCTGTGATCAGTGAGTACAACAATAGAGCGTTCCCCGCCTTATGTCGTCCATATGCTAATGTGCTTGCGTGTGCGTGCATGCTTGCTGTACGCCTCCGTGGGTCGTTTCAGGGAAGCGCGATCTAATCAATTTACAGTCGAACCTGAGCCCCAAATACATTGGCTTTGCCAACGCCAACTCACCCACGCCGTTATCCGACTCTGACGACACGGTTCGCTCGACACGCCGACGCGCCAACCAAGCGGCGGCTGCTCTTAACAGCAGCAGTACCTGCGAGACCCTGTTCCAGGACAATGCATCACCCAATACCACCAGGGAAGGTGACACCCTAATAGGCGCAGGCGCGCAGCTGCACGACCGCGGCGGGAGCCAAAGCTACATGAGCCCCATCGAGAAGCTGTTGATCAAGAACGGCGCCAGTTCGCCCAACAGCACGGGCTTTGAGGCGGATGCCGAGGACCATGGGAACACGCAGGTTCGAAAGCAGTTAAAGCGCAAAATGAAGCGAATTACCAAATCAAAGGCAGCCGAGGGCGAGCCCTTGCCCGAGGCCATTGCTGACATTGAAGAGAAGAAAGAGTCCCAGGACAAGGAGGGTTCTTTCAAAGAAGAGACCTCGAACGAAAATAGCGAAATCGCACTCATTATTAAATCCGAGACTGATGCTGAGACTGAAGCTGTGCCTGCCGTGCAGCTGGACGTGAGTCCGAAAGATAGTTCCTGCTTGCAAGCCGAAGTGGATACGCAAACTAGCGAGTTGGCTGAAGCTGAAGCTACCATAAACGAAGAAGCAAAGGAACTAACATTTGCCTTGCCCATGGCCGCCTCCACAGAGGTGGATATGAGGTCACCACCGCCTGACCTGAGTTCCACTGCCTCCGAGGTGAATAGCATGGTGAAATCGCCCTCCTCCGTGAGCATAGACAGCGCCAAGGGTATGTCCATTGTCACCGATCCCGGTTGGCCCACCTATCAGGTGGGAGATCTGTTCTGGGGCAAGATCTTCACGTACTGCTTCTGGCCGTGCATGGTGTGTCCGGATCCGTTAGATCAGATCGTTGGCAACATGCAGAGTCATCCACAGCGGGCGTCCGTGGACAATACATCGATGCCCATCCAGGTGCATGTGCGCTTCTTCGCGGACAACGGGAGGCGCAACTGGATAAAGCCTGAAAATCTGCTGCCCTTCGCCGGTCTCAAGGCGTTCGAGGAGCAGCGTGAGGAAGTACTGGTCCGGCATGGTCCGAAGAGCGCCAAGTACCGGCAAATGGTGCCCAAGAGGACGAAGGTTGCCATTTGGCATCAGGCCATCGATGAGGCCCAGATCGTGGCCCAGCTTCCGTACGCCGAACGTCTTGAGAAGTTCTTTGAGATCTATGAGAGCGTTGTGTGAGTGTTTGTTTTTTTTTTTAGCGATAATTCCCGCTCCCGATCCTGACCTTTGGTGTGATAGCAATCTGTAACAGCTCTTCCACTTCCCCATTTCCAGCACTATTAATAAGCAACGGCGCAAACGAACCAATTCCATGATGCAGGACACCTCGGATGTTGGCAGCAGTCTGTACGACTCGAATGACAATCTGCACAACAGACCACTGATGCTCGACCTGAAGCGGGAGCGGTCCGAGTCACCCTTCAGTCCCGCCTTCTCGCCCGTCAAGGTCAAGAACGAGATGCGGGCCAAACGGCGTAAGCTGAGCGACGGCAACGAGGCTGAAACTGGCACCTCGAATTCCCTGGCTGTGACCCCATTACCAGGCCAGGTCCAGGCCCAGGCTGGAGGCGGCACGGACAAGATCCTCACGCCGGATGCCAGCATCTACGAGAATCCCGAGTTCGGCCAGCTTTTCGATGCTGTCAAGGAGTACGTGATGGTGCACCGGTCGGAGGAGAGGGTGGAGAAGGTTTTGCTCGGCGTGGTCAGCAACATCTGGTCGCTGAGGTACATCCAGATGCGTGAGCTGGAGCGGGACATAGCCAGCGGCGAAATGGATCAGCAGCTGGGCTCTTCGGTGGTGGAGCGTGGTCGGGGAGTTGGCACCATCAAGCGGCTCTCGAATCGCCTAAAAACGCTGATGGTACGACGCAGCATGACCCCTGTGGTGGCGCCCAGTCCTACGCTCACGGAGCCATCGGCGGAACGCCGCACCTTGGAGGTGCCGAAGATCAAGAAGGCTCTCAACCGGCCCATTGACGAAGTGGTCCAGGACATCCTGCAGCTGGACAGCAAGTATCTCTTTCGTGGGCTAACCCGCGAGCCGGTGTGCAAATACTGCTACGAGCCGGGCTACGAACTGCAGCGTTGTTCCAGCGGCTGCAACAGTTGGCTGCATGCCGACTGCTTGGAACGCAAGAAGTCGGGACAGAAAATGCCCAAGGCAGGCAGTCAAAAGAAGGACTTGTCCCTGCAGCCGTCCACCTCCAAGTCGCCCAGTCCTACCGATTCGGAACACATAACAGCCGATGCCCCGGTGTACACCACAAGCAGCACTCCCTTGGTGTGTCACGAATGCGAATCAGGCCAAGTCGAGGGCTGTGTTATATGTCACCAGGTAGAGCCGTCATCTAAGGAGGAGGACTCCCAGCTGCCGCAAGCCGCCACCGAGAATAACCTTCTGGCCTGTGGCCAGCCCATGTGTGGCAAGCGCTTCCATACGGACTGCTGCAAGTACTGGCCCCAAGCCAACACCAGCAAGCCTTCGCCGCGTTGCCCGCGGCACGTGTGCCACACCTGCGTGTGGCTCGATCCCAGCGGCAAGTTTCAGCAGGTGGGAAACTCCAAGTTGGCCAAGTGTGTCCGCTGCCCGGCCACGTATCACCAGGACTCGCATTGCATTCCAGCCGGCACCAGGATGCTCACTGCCACCCACATCATCTGTCCGCGACACAGCATAAACAAGTCGGACGCGCACCTCAACGTAATCTGGTGCTGCATCTGCGTGAAGGGCGGCGAGCTGCTCTGCTGCGAGACCTGCCCCATCGCGGTGCACGCCCACTGCCGCAATATTCCCATCGAGAAGAGCGAGAACTACATCTGCGAGGAGTGCGAGAGCGGCCGAATGCCGCTGTACGGCGAGATAGTGTGGGCCAAGTTCAACAACTTTCGCTGGTGGCCGGCGATTATCCTGCCGCCCCCCGAGATACCCAAGAACATATTGAAGAAGCCCCACGGGGACAACGATTTTGTCGTGCGATTCTTTGGCACCCACGATCACGGTTGGATATCGCGGCGTCGCGTTTACCTTTACATCGAGGGCGATAAGCTCGTAGGAGACACTCAGAGGACAAAGACTCTGTTGCACCGAAACTACAACACGGGCGTGGAGGAGGCAACGCGGTTTCTGCAGATCGTCAAGGAGCGTCGGAAGGAACAGGCCATTGGCCGGCAGAGCGCCAGTAAGCTGCATCCGCCGCCCTACGTGAGGATCAAGGCCAACAAGGCGGTGCCGCCGTTGCGCTTCACTCCGAACATGGAGGATATCAGTGCTTGTGGCTGCCCATCCGACGCCGAGCATCCCTGCGGCCCCGACTCTGGCTGCATCAACCGCCTGCTGTTCAACGAGTGCAATCCCGAAATCTGCAGCGCCGGCCAGCGTTGCGAGAACCAAATGTTTGAGCTGCGCAAAACGCCTCTTTTGGAGGTGGTCTACATGAACGAGCGGGGATTCGGACTGGTGTGCCGGGAGCCCATCGCCCAGGGTGATTTCGTGATCGAATATGTCGGCGAGGTGATTAACCACGCCGAGTTCCAGCAGCGCATGGTTCAAAAGCAGCGGGACCGGGACGAGAACTACTACTTTCTGGGCGTGGAGAAGGATTTCATAATCGACGCGGGACCGAAGGGCAACCTGGCCCGCTTCATGAATCATTCGTGCGAGCCGAACTGCGAGACCCAGAAGTGGACCGTAAACAGCATCCATCGCGTGGGTCTGTTTGCCATCAAGGACATACCCGCGGTACGTAAAATAACTTTGAAAACAAGGAGCATTTTGATAAGTTTCCTAATTCCCCGGACAGAACACCGAGCTTACCTTCAACTATCTGTGGGCTGACCTTATGAACAACCGCAAGAAGGCTTGCTTCTGCGGGGCAACACGCTGTTCAGGGGAGATCGGTGGCAAGCTCAAGACTGTCCCAGCCAAGGTGAGTGGGATGTCTGCAAATTAATTAAACTAATAATCTTAATTTCCTTAGATAAATGATCTTAATCTTGAATTTCTTAAATTAATTCAACTAATAATCTTAATCTTAAATTCTTTAAATTAATTAAACTAATCTTGATCTTAAATTCCTTGAATTAATATTCTTAATCTTGAATTCCTTAAATTAATTCAAAAAACAATCTTAATCGTAAATTCTTTAAATTCAACTAATAATCTTAATCTTAAATTCTTTAACTTCAACTAATAATCTTAATATTAAATTCCTTAAATTAATTCAACTAATCTTTATCTTAAATTCTTTAAATTAATAATCTTAATCTTAAATTCCTTAAATTAAATCAATTAACAATCTTAATCTTAAATACTTTAAATTCAACTTACAATCTTAATCTTAAATTCTTTAAATTCAACTAATAATCTTAATCTTAAATTCCTTAAATTAATTAAACTAATAATCTAAATTTCCCCCTTCAGGAGGCTAACAAGGGAAAGACCGCTGATAAGCTGAAGCAGATGCGTCGTGGGAAAGGTGCTCCTGCCTTTCGCATCCATGTCAAGAAAATCAAGAAGCCCACATAGCTTAGAAGCGCCCAAAAGGGGTGCCTAGGCTATCAATTATGATGACTCAAGCTACATATTTTTTAACATTCATTGTTTTTGTATTGCGGAGCCGAGCCTCCGCCGTTTACCTGCGCCACCTGTATTTATTTACTACACAGTTACAGTTTACAGTTACTTACGTTTAGTAGACCAATTGGTTCGCAGTTTGTTCACCAGCCAAAAGTTATTAAAATAAATCAGATGCACTTTTAAGCGTCTACTTGTCTATATTTATATAAAATGGTAGAGTTTAATTAATCAGTTCCGCATGGATGATATAGTTTTGGTTTTCATTTCACACCTGGAAAACATTGTTCGTATTTCACGGTTTTCGGTTTTAGTTGTAGTAAAGCTAGCACTTTGGCATATATAAACTCGCATATGACTATAAAACTAGACATATCCAAGGCTAAGATCTAGAAGAGTGTGCACTTTAATCTTAGTCCTAATGATATACACTATACAATGAGTACAAAAAAAAGAGTCTGTTCCAAAAATAAAGCAAGGCCCAGCGTCGGTTAGGGCGTTGCCTCGGCAAAGTGGCCAGCATTAAATTTTGGCACCATGGCGTCGATCTTCTTGACGATCGTATTGAGTGACTCACGAGACATCTCGTAGAGCGTGTTGAGTGAGATCAGGCGCAGGCCCTGCTGGTTGCACACCTCGATCACGGACCACTTCTCCAGCAGCTTCAGGCAGTTGCGCACAGAGTCCGTGGATATGCTCTCAGCTGAAATTCAAAATCAAATTCAAGCAACAATCCGCGATGGCATAGCGATGGTCCTTACCATAGGGGCAGCTGCCACGCCTGACCTTTCCGGTCAGATCGTTGATCACAAAGCTAATGAACTCGGACTCCAGCATGGAGTTCCGGTGGAGTATTTGCAGGGAGTGCGCTACAGTCACGTATGTCCATGCAAAGGGTGCCAGCACCTCGCAAATGTAACGCTGCTGCTGCAGTGTTTCGCTGGCGAACAGCAACTGTGTGCCATCACCGTCACCATCACCGTTGGCCACGTGCAGGTAGTCATCCTCAGTGTCGTCATCGAGACAGTCGGCGGCCAGGCTGCGAGCCAAGCGCTTGGATTCCCTGGCATTTTCTAGCTCCTCGTCCAACTAATCACAAAACCATGAATCCCTCAATACAATCTAAAACGGGATTTATAAGGACCACGCTACGTTACCTGCTCTGAACGGATGCATCCACTGATCAACAGATCGTCCAAGTGCTTGTAAAGCATGCTCTCCAGTACTTGCGTGGGCTTGTTCAATATGAACTCATAGCGATAGATCTGGCAGTTCTCCAAGGCATTGTCCGTCAGCTTCTTGCGCGACACCTTGGCTTCCTTTTTGTTCTCTGCCTCCGACAGCAGCGCATGGAACGTAGTCAGCAGTATTGAGCTCAGCGCAAAGTGCGGGGTCAGCATGTTGGAGTAGTAGGCCAACTCAATAAAGCTTTCCACGGAACTCACAGCCCTAATGACCAGGCGACCGTTCTCATCTCGAGTGCGAGTGACTAGACCTAAAAAAAACAAATTCAATTAAGCAAGATGTTAAGCACACACGTGTACACAGCGCATTAGCTACCTGAGCCCAGCAGGTCGCAGGCATATGCCAGGATCTGGGAGGATTCACCGGAAAACCCTATGTCCTTGCAACCGTATAAAGAGTTTCGCAAGTCGTCCAAGGCTGCGGCCAGGATTTGCTCCTCGGCGCCGTTTCGGTAGCGGGTGAGCAGCAGGAAAGCGAGCGCATTGGTAGACATCACCGAGGTGGCTGCCGCACAGTCGAAAACCACTTGGCGCGAGATGCTTTCGATGAGATTGCGGTGCTCCTCGCACACCACATCGGTGCCGTACAGCGAGGATGTGGACTGATTGTGCTGGAGGGTTCTAGAATTAAGACAATTATAGATAGAACTCGAACATAAAGAGCTGTTTACATGACGATCTGTGACCCACCTGGCTGCTGGCTTGTATACCTTCGCCATGTTGCCATCCTCCCGAGCGATCTTGTTGTATGAGTTGACCAGCTCGCGTATCGAGTACGGCTCGTTGAAGTCGATTCGCATCAGGCCGTAGTTTGATCGAAGGGCCTTCCATATGCCTGAAATGGCCTTGCTGAAGGACTCGGGAATTTTCTTCTCGCCCTTCTGCTCCCGCACGAAATTCCCGTCCACCAGTCGTTCGTAATTCACCGACACGGGCACCAGCAGAGCGTCCGGTATGCTGCCGTCCATGAAGGCATTCACGATCACAGATAAGATGCCGCCCTTCGGCATGCACGGCTTCCCGGTGCGCGTCCGTCCGCCCTCGATGAAGAACTCTACGTTGTGGCCCTGTTTCAGGGCGTGGGTAAGATACAGATGCAGGGCGGCCCGATACAGCACGTCCTTTTTGCCCTCAACTGGATCGATCTTGCGCTTGATAAAGAAGGCGCCCAGGCCGCGCAACAAGCCTCCAAAGACGGGTATCTGCAGGTTATTGCCGGCCGCCACCAGCGGACTGCGTATGTCATTGTTGGTGAGAATCCAGGTAACCATTATGTAGTCCAGATGGCTGCGATGCAGCGGCACGAAAATCAACGGAGTGCCTGGCGACTTTTCAGTGGCAGTCTTGAGCATTTCGATCTGCTTGGTGTTTGTCACCACGCCGGAGAGGAAGCAGGGCAGCAGCTTGTACAGGATCCAGGATGTGAAGGCCAGCAGACCATTGTTTAGGGTAGAGCCCATGTCCCTCAGGATGCTGATGGCACGCTGCTCTTGCTTGCGCAGAATGGCCTGATACGAGATGCCCTGCTTCTCGTCCTCTTCTTCCGCCGCCGCCTGATCACCGCTAGCGCTACGGGTAAGCAGTCGGTGGCCGTTTTTGGCGTACCTCTGCTCTCGCAGCGTTTGCTCGGCCGCCTGTTTGATGGCGTGCTTGAGCGCGGCATCATTGTGAACGATTTCGGTGACCTAGGGGACGAGGACGGGTCAAGGTTAGCGTGCACGCTCCGCGGCGTCAAGTGGGAAAGCTCACCTGTCGGTACTCAAACTTCTCGCTACGCACCACCTGTGCCAAATAGGGGAAAACGACGCCCCAGTCTAAGAGCCTCTTGAACGGCTTCTGGCCCGACTGCGGAGTGAGCTCCAACATGTTCTGGGTTCCGATGCCATGTGCCACCGAGTTTTGCACTTTGGGCTCCTGCAAAGAAACGATCAGAGCGAGATGCTGTGATGCAACTGGCGCACGTATATATATAAGATGCTGGCGAGTGAAATGGGGATACCTCGAACCAGCCGCGAGCGTGAAACTCCTCCACAACCATTATGAAGACGGGATTCTCCTATTGAACTTCAAGTTTCGGAATTTCAAAGACAAGATGGAACAAATCCATGCGCCCGGCTTTTTTTGCAGGAAATGGTCGATAGGTCGATAGGTCCAGCTTAGCTTTCAGGATTGTTATCGATTACAAGGATGAGGTGGCAACGCCGCGCGTGTTTTGAAATTGAAAAACAGCGATTGGAATTTCATTGAGTGGAAAAATTTTCTTATCCCCGATACTCGACGTTTCAATTCAGAGGCGTTTTTAATAAGTGGATCGAAAAGTTTCGCCCAATTACTTTTAATTTAAATTATATGGTAACTTTTTTAATTGACTTTTTAATTTCGTTTTCTATTGTCTTAACTTAAGTTGCGTTACCTCTCTGAACAAATTTATGACCACTTAAGCTGACTGAAAATAAAATGTAGTTATCTTAATCACCGGTATATAAAAATAATTAGATTATAAAACGTGCTAAAAATGAAATTGATATTTTATTGCCCGAAATGTTAAATGGACTTTGAGAAACACTTAATATTTCATAGCAATAAAGAAATGAACCCCTATTACAAAAAACTGACTACAATCCTGGGGCTGCGTCATAATAATACATATATGGGGTTAATGGGTAGCGATTGGTGGCTGATAGACGGAATAACTTACGTTGGATGAGCGCAGCGTGACCAGGAGGTCGCTGCGTATGGTGTTGATCTTGCCCAGGGACGAGCGGTAGCTCAGATTCAGGTTGGGAAACAGGCCAGCGATGATAACGGGTGCCCTGTAATCGGAGAAGCGCACAATCAATCAATACATTGCAATATAATCGCCGTGGGTGGTGCTGAAATCAGGAGTGCGCCATTAAAAATACAGCACCCCTCTCAATTAATATTCGGCCACTTGAGCGGTCTACAGTCCAACTTCGCAAGAGTTCAATACCCGCTGGACAAGGGAGTGTGCGTATTTTATATGGAAACGTACACCAGTTTTTAAGTAGTGCCTGCTACTGATAAGTTAGTTGCTCATAAAATATGGCACAGAACTGAACTTTGAGCGTGCTTTGTACGGCGGAATCATCATTCGAAAATCAGCTGATGTTGGGCAGAGGCTAGGCGTGTGCTTGGCTTTTTCCCAGAGCAAATCATTATAAGTAAACATTACGTTTTTTAAATATATATTAATATTAATCATTAGTTGACCCTGACGTTTTCTATAAATATGTGTATTTTTTTATTGTAAATAATTTTTTTTAGCTTAACAGACTTTGTAGTCGGCTAAAAACCCATTTCTATGGATATTGTCTTTATAAGTATTATAAAAAGCACGTATTGTCTTACGATACCACTTTTAGAACGCCACATTGTTTTGTTTATACTATCCCTATAATTATTATAAAAATAAGTTACCAGCACATGTCAACCAACAAATTGCATAATTTAGTCTCATTTTTAAGCTAATTCGATAATTCCGCCAAAGTGGGGAGGTTGCCAGTAGAGATAAAGAAATATCGATTTTCGCATCGATTTCGATATCGCACAGATACACAAGGATAAGATCCGTTAGATTTCCTAAACTACAAGCTAGTACTTTCACTTGATTTTTGTCGAAAAGCAAGCGTTAATATGTTCCGGCTTCACTGCAACAAGTGCTATCGCAACCGCAGCCTTGAACCGGCCTTGACCTTCCACTTTTCCCGATGCCATCATATTCTTTGCGCCAGCTGCCTGGACGACGCCTCGAAGGACCAGAAGTGTCCGCTTCTCACCCTGCAAACAATTCCCATCTCAGAGAACATGCCCAGTGGCATGGCCCAGTATTTCGAGGACCCCACTAAGTTCTTGGAACTCTATCGCAAGATCAGTAAGATCCAGTGCGATTAAAGGACGTCGGACAATGTGGGATTCTGGCGACAGATGCAAGAGGAACAGGCCATGGAGCTCCAGCTCGAGGGCTATGCCAAAATGGAGGAGCAGTTTAACAAGCAGATCAACATAGAGAAGATGCGTATAGCGGAGATGCGCGACTACATATCATATCACGAGCAGGAGCAGATAGTCCGACGGCGCAGTATGGACGACTTCAAGACTTTAAAGAGCGTCGACAAGCGCCATCAACCACGGACCCCCTGTTTCAGTTCCACGGATGACACACGGGATTCCTGAACCTGAATCTGGATAAAAGCCATACAATGACTACCTCCCTAGACTCTGAATTCACTGTTTAATAGCAAATGAGATTGATTCTTAGTTGTTAAGAAGAGAGTCAACCTTTTTGAACCTAGTAATCTTTCATAGTTATTCTTAATTTTATCAAAAAAAAAAAATTTGATTGTTATCCTTGAGGATCAATATGAAGTTAAACATTTGTGTTATTGGTTAAATCTTACTCAATTAGGGGACCACGATGTTTATAGGTAAGTTCTTAAGTTTCTTAAGTTACCTTACCTACACATATATATTTAAATAAACACCTTAAGCGAGGAAAGGTAAATCTTTGTTGTGATCGGACAATCTGAGTAGTAATCTCCGAGTACTCTCAACGGTCATCTCGAGCTGTGGAAAATTTCAACGGGCTTTGCCACTCGATTGTATTTTAGTCTTCTCGTGGAGCCGCTTTTTTCTCTGACAATTAATCAACAATGTTATTTAGGGGTCTAGGCCGAGTAGGAATTTTATGGCCGATACGAGATGCGGGCCCACTTTCTTTGTAGGCCGAAGCTGGTTGGAATCCAGCGAGATTACGGAAACAGCTATTGTTAAATCTTAATCAGATAATTAGGTGCAAATTTAACAGCGGCAATCGCACCGATAATTGTTGCCAAGAATGATTTGCGGGCCAAGTCGAATGGGTGTGGGGTTTAGTTGTTATCTCTTCGAGTGCAACATCGGCAATTGCGCCTCGAGACCGCTGGGTGGGTGGACGAAAAGGGTGGTGTGGGAGCTGGGCGCTCGGAAGAAAGTGTTACTGCTGAGGTAAACAAAAACACAATTGACGTCACTGCACAGCCTCCCCATAGTCTGAATCTGCCCCATTAGCACGTGCATGATAGCCGGAAATTTACATTCCTACACTATGAAGGCCCAAACGCATGCGTAAGTAGACAAAGGGCCGTGAGTCATGGCCATTGGAGCAACCACCTGTGCGACCAATAACAAAACAAAGCATATCCACAGTCGCAACTCACTAACTGAAACTAATCAAAGAAAAATTTTGAACCTTTTATAAAAACAGGTTACTTTTTGCAAATATTTTTACTGATTATTTGTAAAAGAGATAAGAGAATGTCATTGTGGAATATATTTTTTCGCTTTGTTAAATCTTATTTATTTTGATTAAATCGCACATTTTTCTAAGTAAGCACAATAAATAACTTTCTAAAAATATAAACAAAATAATTTGAAACTTTAAAACACATTAATGCAAATATTATTTGTTTTACATCAGGAAAGGACAAATATAGTCACAAATTGACTTAATTTATAGTAATTAAGGAACTATATTTGAAAATTTTGTATTTTTAAATTAGACACCTTATTTTATAAATATTTGTTGGAATTCCAGGAAAACTTTGTGAACACAACGAAAATTTTTGTTTGAAATAGTCATTTGGAATTATTTTAACTGATTATTTGTAAAAAAGATAAGATAATGTTATTGTGTTAATTATTTTGATTTAATCACACTTTTTTCTTGATAAGGACAATAAATAATTTCTAAAAATCTAAGCAATATAATTTGTACCTTTTGAACACATCAAAGAAAATATTTATTCTTGTAAACCAGGAAAGGATTATTTTCTTATTAAAATTGCCACAACTATGAATTTATTGTAATTGAGAAATTATTTTTGAAAAATTTGTAATACTCCATATCATATTATTATTTGTTGAGGTTTAATTTTAGAAATAGTAACTTAATTTTTAGAAAAATAATTCACTGGAATACAGCTCTAATCAAAACAATCTCTAGTTCCACCACACATGCCATTGATTTGTTGAATTTATGAGTATTTAATATTTCAAAAATTATATCTCATGGCCAGACTCAAAGTTTCGACTTAGGCAAGTATGACTGTGGCTCATTTTGCATGCATTGGATAACTTGCGAGTGCCCGTCTAAAAATAACGGCGCTTCTTCCTCAGCCGCGTTACTTAAACTAGGAGGAGTAGGGGGATCAGGGGCGATTGGAAGGTCGGTTAATAGGTGCCCGCAAGGCGAGATTTATTTGGCTTCCATTGGCGCTGCAGCCCATGCACACTCACCTCGTCTTGGCGAATATGTAGTAGACAATAAGGGCAACTGATGCAATCTCGATGCCGCCGAGCAAAGAAATCTCGGCGACGCGCTGGGCAAAGTTCAGGACGGTCGTCAACATGGTTATGTGTGCGCTGTGCTATGCTGGACTTGCAAGTATCAGCCGGCGGCCAAGTGATCGGAAGTACTCTCCGATTTCCTATGTGGACCGACCCTGGTGATTAAACCAGCGACCAGCGGCGACCCTTTAGTGGCTGCGACTAGTGCGAAAAAAATATGGAGACGCAGAAAAACGGCGCGCATCCAGCGCTCTCTGCTCGCTCTGCGCTCTCCGACAGATGACAGCTGCTGTGCCGCTGCTCTCGCTGTGCTCCGATCGGTGGTGGTTGGCTATATTATTGCGTTCTACTCAATATAACCAGACATTGGTCGCGACCCGCGCATGAAAAGATCGTATGATCCGTGGCTTGGCTTGCCGTCCGCGATTACCGTCTCCGATAGCATCTATTTTTTGGCCAGCATCCGATGCAGTGAACAAGAGTCAAGCTTATTTCCGAAACCGGTCCAACGACTGGCTAGCTAGCTGGTTGGTTATTGCTCGAAATTACAGCGACGGTTAATTGAATCAAGTGCGCGTCGCGTCGTCCTTTATTCTTTCGCTGCCTTTGTTGTTTTTATTCGGACCGGGAGCGGGATGGTATGGCGATTCACTTTTTACTGCTGATGCGCGACGTTCGACCGCGCAGCTCGAGCGTTCACCGTGGAATAACGTCGGCGGCGACGCTCGACGCTTAATTAAATGCCAATTAACGTGTGACAATAAATATGTACGGTCGGCATGGCGAGCGAACGTGCACGAAGACCGGGATCGGCGCAGCACGAAGATAACAAAAGCTACAGCCACACAGCCACCGTTATCAGTGAGAACGAGTGATAATAGATCACCCGAGCAGCGAGAGAATCGAGAATATCTCGAGACGAGCAAAAAGAGAGCGGTACTAAATGTGCCTAAGACTAAGAGTTTAATATGTATTACTTTCGCTCTGTATTATGAATAAAATTCATACAGCTTTTGTGGTTTATTATAATATAAAAGTGTGTCAGCTCTATACGGGGAAAGTAAGTTACTTCTTCGCTGGCTTCTTGGCGGCGACCTTCTTCTTGCGGGCGGCCAGGAGCTTGGCGCGGTTTGCCGCGGCCTTGGTGGCCACGTTGGCGAAGTGCGACTTGGCCAGCTCCACGTTCTGTTTCTTGGCCTTGGCCAGCAGCTTGGCCACGGTACGCTTCTCGGCGGCGAGGGCAGCACGACGCTTCAGGACCTCGGCGTAGGGGTTCAGCTTAACCAGCTGGCGCACGTTGCTCAGGGGGTTGAGGCGGCGCTTGCTGCGGAACACGCGCTTGCGGGGATCGCGCAGCACCTTGCGGATCTCCTCAGACTTGAGCAGACGCGACAGGTCGGTGTTGGCCATCTTGGGCTGGGGCAGGTTGTAGCCCTTCTTCAAGGTAGCAGGCTTCTTCCAGGTGCCGAACAGATCGTTGAGGCGCGAGAACGCAGACTCGGTCCAGATAACGAAGCGACCAACATGACCGCCGGGAGCGAGCTTCAGCAGGTTAAGCTTGTCCACGCTGATGGTCTCGATTCCGGGGATGTTGCGGAAGGCCTTGCGCAGACCCTCGTCCTTGTGGTAGACCACCAGGGGACCACGACGGGCGATGCGGCGACGGTCGCGCATGGTACCACGGCCAGCACGGAAGCGCTGCGACTTGTACACCTGTTGGAAGGATACGAGCATGGGAATAAAGCATTAGTCAGTGACTAGTGTATCTCTTAAAAACTAGGTATATGATTTGAATTGTTTAAATTCTACGCTTATTCGCCTTTCAGTTATAATAATGTTTTTTTTTTAAGATAGTTTAAATTATCCTTTTACAAAGAATTAAGTACTTTGGATATATTGAGCTGTAGCTCTTCCGTTACCACGATGGAAACTTTGGATCAGGTTTCAAACGTAACGCCTAGAAGAGCAGTTAATCTGGCAACGCAGGAAATCTTGCAAGCATCCGACCACCATGCAGTAAGCCAGTTGTTTACACGCTGCCACTTTTGTATATAATTTTACTCGATCTCGAATTCTTCAAAAGTCTAATAATCACAGGCATATCCTTCATTGGTCAAAAGGTGTAAATATTATTATTTAGAGTTTTGTTATGTTAGATAAATAAATAAATAATTAATGAAATTCAAGGTCATTGTAGCCTTTCATAGAATTAAAATGTTTACACGCCACAGAACCGGTTCCTTAAAATTCCCCTTTCCACTTTAATACGCACCTTCTGGATGTCAGCCCAGATCTTCAGGCGACGCAGGAAGATGACAGCCTGCTTGGTCTTCTGAACCTTCTGGACGTCATCGGAGACGACCAGGGGGATCTCAGACACTCCATCGATGACATGACCCTTGGACTGGACCAGAGCGGGCACGCCGGAGGCGGCGATGGCCGACACCAGGGCGTAGCGGCGCTGGTTGACATTCACCTTGCGGTGCCAGCGACGGAAAGTCTTGGTGGGGGCGAACATGCGTCCACCACGGCACATGTTGCCGAAGGCTCCCTGGCCGGAGCGGTGGGTGCCGCCGCCGCGGACACGGGGAATACGGGCCACGGCACGTCCAGTGCCCCAGGACTCAGCAGAGGTCTGGTGACCTGTGGAAATAAATTAATCCGTGTTAGTCCACGATAAACCTTTTAGTTTAAGGTCATTTCACTTACCGGCCAGCTCGCTCACGGCATAAGGCTGACGGTTGTTACGGCGCAGCAGCTGGTGCACCTCGTTGACCACATCCGGACGAATGGGAGCCTTGAACACGGCCGGCAGGCAGATGTTCTTGTCCTTAGCAGCCTCGTTCTTTTCCGTGTACACGGAGACCAGAGGCCTAGCGTTGCCTAAGCTCTGCAGGGAATAAAACGATTTCGAGTTTAGTTTAAGGTCGGCATCACAAACACAACACTACATTTCGCCACCGCCGCACATTCCAAACACGTGGAGGTTAGGTAGGCTCTTTCGCACTATTTTCAGTTTGTTTTGTGTGTTAAAACCACTGTGTTGCTGTCTCTGGCTGTTGCGGCGCGTGTCCTGGTCGAATTCTCACCATTTTCGTTGAATTTCAAGTCCAATGAATGGTGTTTAATATTCTGCAAACGCAGATACCGTCCTCTTTTTATTAAGAAGAACGAAGAAAGAAAGAGAGCTGCCGGAAATGGCGGAAAAGTGCTGGCAAACGCGTTCGGAACGCAGAGTTGCATTCCCCAACAGCGGCATGTGTCAAGTTAACTGAGCTTTTGTTCGTTAGTCAACACTGTCATGTTAGTCGGCATTTGTTTATGTCCTGTTAACAGCGCAATTGCTGCAGTCTTGTAAATCCAAATGTATTAGGATCTCTAGATTGAATAATTTTGCAACGCTACGAGTGTTAGGAATCTAAAAATTTCGGGTTTTAACAGTTTTTTCCTGTAAAAAAATACTAGCGGCTTATTGAATTCTTTGTTGTTACAGAGGGTATTTTTTACCCGTAATACCACGGTCACATTGGTAAAATTTTAATATAAATATTAAAAACAAAGTAATAATAATGGCCGGAGAAGTTATTGTGGATGCTTTGCCCTACATTGATCATGGCTACGACGATGTGGGAGTCAGGGAGTCGGTATGTTGTTGAAGTAGGCGACCAGTCTTGGGTATTTGTTAATGTTTTCTACTCTTCAAGGCCCTCGCCATGGTGGAGGAGGAGTGCAGACGCTATCGCCCTACAAAAAACTACTTGGATCACTTGCCCCTGCCGGCCTCGTCGCCATTTGAGACCCCTCTGATGGTCAACGAGTTCGAGCGAATCCAGAACCGCCTGCCCATGGAAACGCTATCCATGAAACGGTACGAGCTGCCCCCGCCTCCGTCCGGAAAGCTGTCCGAAGTGTCCGCTTGGCAGGAGGCCATTGAGAACTCTATGGCACAACTTGAGCACCAGTGGGTGCGCTCTCTCAACCTGGACCTGATGCTCGACTACGGCACGGAGGCGTGGAAGTCCTACCTCGAGGTATTTACCGCCATGCAGGCAAAGGCGCAGCTGCAGCTGCAGCAGCTGAAAAAGGACATCCAGGACGTCAACTGGCAGCGAAAGCAAGCGCAGACACAGGCCGGGGAGAGACTGCGTTCCCTGGAGGCGCATTGGGTGCTGTTGGTGTCCAAGAACTACGAGATCGAAACGGAGTCTGCGGAGCTAGAGAAGCTCGTGCATGCCGCTCGCCAGAGGCTAGAGAGTCTTGCTCCGCCAGTTACTGCTAATGACACGGCTCCCACTCCGGAGCACACTAATGGTTTTGGCCAGGACGAAAGCAGTGGCAGCAGTTCAAGTGCTAGTAATAGTAATGAAGCCAACGAGGGAGAAATTGGTGCCCAAGACGAGGAAGATAAAGCCGAAACTACAACCGCCGCGCAAGACGAATCTTCCGATGGGTCAACTTAGATACATATATTTCTACTTTAAAATAACAATTATAAAAATAATTCAGGAATGTAACTATGATGTTCACGAGTAAAGGCATTTAAAGACCATTGTTATCCTTTTTTATTTTTGTATAAAAAAATATCTGGAATCAAATTTTAGATTTTAAAACATTGATTGACATTTATAAAAGAATTTAGTATTTTTTAGGCTCGCCTCAAATAATGCGGTATATTTAGGCGTTGCACCTGCGGTCACACCATAGTTACGCTTGCGCATTGTAGACATTTCAATTGTTGTTTAAACAAATTAATGGCCACAAAGACGCTTTAATTAATCAGTGCAGACTTTTTAACAGTGAAAAAATGAACTTGAACCCAAGTACACCCTGGTAAAGGGTTACCTAACGGCCTAGAAAAGTGTAACAAAATACGCCTGCCACTCTAGGCGCGCGTGATTGTGTGTGTGCCTGCCATTGATTACATAGTTGGCAGAGGCGATCCGCAGGTGCGAGCGAGAGGGCCGACGTGCAGCATCCAAATCCGAAAAAGGGGCAGCAACAGAAACGGCATTCCATTCCCCGAAAGCAGCCTCAGCAGCAGACTGGATCCATGAGAAAGGTGCGTACGGTACGGCGGTATCGCCAGATGTGTGCCACGATCTGCTTCTAGTTTCCTTTTTCACCGTCACAGTGAGCGCCATGCATCATCATCATCCGCCGTTGCCCATAACTGGCGGCGTTTCTCCGTCCGCTGTCGCCGCAGGAGGTGGTGCGGCGGGATTGTCGATAGACTCTTCGCCAGCAGCTGCCACCGGACCAACGGCCCCCGCAACCACAGCGTCCAATTCAAACACCCAGCAGCAGCAGCGGCGGCGCAAGAAGCGGCCCAATTACAACTACAATGGCATCCGCACCGTCGAGGTTCGCAGGGGCTACAACGGCTTCGGGTTTACCATCTCCGGACAGCAGCCCTGCCGGCTGTCCTGCATAATCAGCAGCTCGCCCGCGGAGCAGGCCGGCCTGCGTTCCGGTGACTTCCTCATCTCCGTGAACGGCCTCAACGTCTCCAAACTGCCGCACGAAACCGTGGTGCAGTTGATTGGCAACTCCTTCGGCAGCATCCGCATGCAGATCGCTGAGAACTATTACTCGGACAGCTCGGATGAGGAGAACGCCAACGCCACGCTAAGGGGTCAACTGCTGGCCGCCAGCTTGAGGCACAAACCGCGCTTTCTTCATCACAAGGCCAAGCTGCACAGGCTGCGTAACTCGCCGCAGAAGAAGCTGCCTCTGCCAGAGGTAGTGGAGCCAAGTCCAAAGGCATCCCCGGATCATCTGACCCTTAGGCCGGTGCTGGAGGACGCCCCGCTGGTGGCCAGTCTGTCCAAGGCGGCTGACGTGGCTAATGTCAGCGCCATGGTGCGGGCGGTGGGCAGCGCCGCTTTGGAGTATCGCGTTATCGTGGGATATTTGGGTACCATTGAGATGCCGAAACAGATATCACACAGCTCCAAGCTGCAGACGGTGCGCTCCTGCATTCGCAAGCTGCGCCAGGAAAAGCGTCAACCCACCATCGTGCTCATGTGCATCACCCCGGACAGCCTGAGCCTGCAGAGTGCCGGCGGCGGGGTCCTGGCCACGTACTCCTCGGCGAGACTGAACTACGTCAGCTCCTCTTCGGAGAGCGAGAATCGGTTTTTTGGCTTGGTGACCAGCGCCGTGCACAACACCCAGATCGAGGAGGAGTACGAGCCAAGTGTAGGCAGTGCAGCAAGTGCATCTGGCCACATCAGCATCTCGCACAGCTGCCACGTGTTTGTCATCGATACAAAGCTGATTGAGCATGCCCAGCACCTGCAGCGGGCACACGAGTTCCGGCTGCAGTGCACCCGGGACCCCATCTCCAATTTGTGCCTCGAGTTTCCCAACAACTCGGAGTACGTGGTGAACCTGGTCCGCAGCATGTATACCATGCGCATTTTGCCGCCGGCCAGTCGCAGCCATCAGGCGGACTTCGAGGCTGGAGCTGGAGTCGCCGGAGCCGCTGCTCACTCGCCGCAGCCCTCGAACCATAGCGAGATATCCACCACCACCTCAAACTCCGATTCGGGCATTGGTTTCAACAACGATTGCACCAATATTTCGGACCGTATTCTGGTCGTGGATTTCCTGGGAGCCGAAGCAGGAGTAGCACATGCCGGCCTGCCAGCCCACCCGGCGCCAGCGCGGCCTTTGGGCATTGTGGGGATCCCGGACAACCGACTGACAGTGCGGGCCATGCCCGATCCATCGGGCCATTCAAAGTCGCCGCCAGGAAGCTCTTCGCTGCGTCGGCCCAATCTCCTGGCCAGCTTCAATCTCATTAAAAGTCCGGCCACGAACCTCACGGCCACCCGCTCTTGTGACGATGTGTTGAACCTATTCGTGGACGATTCGCCGCGAGCACTGGGCGCAGTGGCCTCCATGGACGACATCTCCCTGCACTCGGCCGCACCTTCTCTGGATGAGGCGCACACCTTCGCGCATCCAGCTTGTGTGCCCCGAAAGATACGCAGATCCTTGATCTTGGAGGCTCCATCAACTCCGCACAAGCTGAGTGCCCAGGTCTTCGGTCAACCTGGTTCGCGTCACTCCCTGGGATTCGAGGCCATCGACAATGTCCAGTCGTCGTCAGCCAGCGTTACCTGCATCGATCAGGCCATGGATACGTGGGCCAGTCTGCAGAACTTGCACAAATCTCACAGGGAACGAGCCAGTCTGTCGGCGTCCTCGTCTACGCATTGCCTTTTGGAAGCTACGAATAGTGAACCGGATCTTGGGGTGAGTGATATTCTTTGGAAATATTTTTCATGTTTTTTTTTTTACTAGTTATATAATGTTTCAATTGAATCGTGTAATTCATTGCTTTTTATTTTAATTTGTTTGCGTTAATCACATTATGAAGTCTCTGGGAAAACTTTTTGGAAGTTTGTCCCAGGGGTTTTATATACGTTTATTTACTTGAAATATTAATAATAGTTTATTGTTTTTTTAAACGTTTTTTTGGACTTCTTTCCAATGGTTTATAGGGCACGCAATTTTATTTCCATAATATTTATGGTAACTTCCACACAACCTTTTTTTTTCAAACCCTCTACTTTGTTAAACCGTTCCTGTGCGCAGGCGAAAATCTGTTTACCTGGACGCCGCTCCAAGTTATCTGGGTTCTCGGAGCTTATCGCCCCGCTCCGCTCCTTTCCACTCTCCGGGCCACGAAGATAAGCGACCAGAACTCTCGCACGCTCTCCGAGTCCCGGTGGCCATATATCGGCCTTTCCTTTGTCATTCGTTTGCCGGGCCTTGGCTCGTCCGGAGTTTCAGTAGCCAAAGTGACGCTTTTGGCAATAGGTGGGGCATTTTTCCGGTCTTCGTGCTGTTTGCTGTTACGGTTTCCTTACGATTTACGGTTCTCAGTAATTCAGTTTGATTTTCGATTTGACAAACACGCGATTCTGTACGATTTGGTCGCCCGTTGCGGTTTCACTTTCGCTGTACAGCGATTGTTTACTTCGTGCGTGGAAATTACAAATAAATAAAATTACCGTCGCGAAAAACTGCTCCATAAAGGGTTCATCGCCAGTTCAAGGAGCCCGCTCAGCAGTTGTGACTGAAATAAAAATATATAAATTCTCATTACGATAAAACAAGAAAAAGAACGAACAAAGTCTGACAGACAAAACGTGTACGGCGAATTGCAAGTTCAATTGTGACACAAAATAAATTTAACAACAAAAAGCCAAACAAACAGTCAAGCAAAAGCCAGCTCAATGCAAAAATGTCATTTCGAGAACTCGTTTGTGGCCTGTACTCGGAGGAGAGCCCGGTAAGCTGACAACATGTGGATATATCTCACTCGTATCGTCGTTTTCTCGCTGATCGATTACGCTGACTACTCCTCCGAACTCCTCGGATGAACTCGTCAGGCGGGGTTGACCTTTCGGGCTGTAACTTGTAATTAGAGTGATTTCAAAGCCCCATTTTTGAATAATGTGTTACTCATTGTGTCTGTTGCTATTAGCTTAGCTTTGTGCCCGGCTGACTTGCAACCTATTCATCCAGTTATCGCAGGGCTCCTTATCCAACTCACCACGTCAACGGTGATTTTTTTACAGTGTTTCGGGGGACTATACCTATGTACATAAGGTATTTGAAATTAGTAATCTCTGTTGAATGTTCGTAGTAGGCTTGTGTGTTTATTTACTTCAGCACGTTCTTGCACCTATGATAGCATGCACTAGTTGCTTTCTCATGGTCGTAATCGGCAAACAGTGCCTCCTTTGTCCACAATCTCAGTATATGGTGACACCTGGACAAGTGTTTATTAAACAATCCTGATTACACTAACCAAAAGCCAAAGCAAACTAAACTAGAAGACTTCTTAAAATAGCGTTTAAAGTATTATGCTTCGTAGTTCTTTGTAGAAATTGAGCGCATACACCTTTATCGGAACAATATTTATATTTGTTAATGTCAAGTTAATTAATTAACATCTATTAATATCGAACATGCTGACATTACTTTAATAAGTCGATCAATCATAGGTTTATCTGAAAAACACCTGCTGGCATATGCCCGAACCATTTAAGGGTAAATTAAATTAATAAAATTTCATTAAAACTAGTTAACTGTACGAATTCGCTCGTGGCGTGTTTAATTTTTGAGATTTCCACCACGATAACAAGCAATTGACTAATGGGTGAGCCAGTGTCAGGTGCCCTTTTGACCCCATACCGCTCCGCGGTGACTTGACTTATTTCTGGTCTTTGCTGGCACGCAATCCGGGACATAGATGGCCGGCTGTTCCAACAGGTTGACTCCGCTCTGACGGCATTTTGGCGGCAACCTGCGCGGTTTCCCTTGCTTCAAGGTGGAGTGGCACATGCCGTCACAGGTGCAAAAGGAAACAACCCTCGTGCTGCAGTCGACAATGAAGGAAATTAAGGAAATGAAGAGGGAGGATAACCTGCCAAGCGAACGTTACTCGGCTTCCCTCCTGGCCAAGCGGATCGTCATGGGAAATGGGCTCGGCTAGAACGCTTGACTTTGGCTATCTGGCAGCGGTTTGGGTAATTCAAGTTGTTGTTTTTGTGGAGCAGTTAGCCACGAAGCGGCCTCTGTCTGCGACTTCTGTTACCAAGGCCTAGGAACTTGTAACGTATTTGCCGTATGACGCACGTGGGAATGAAAAAACCTTAGAGCTACAAATGGCTAACCTAATGTATCTGTCAGATAGTCTGAAGTCACATATGTAGCTGCAATTATCATCAGTTGCTTATCAGTACCTCTGCCCCAGGGCCAAATGCCAGAGGCTCAACGCTACTGGCAAAACAATGTATTTATTTTTAAAATGCATTATATTTAGCTGGCTCAACATAACCGACTGTGTGATTGCTTTTGTTTTTCGGCCCCATGTTTTGATAGCAGCGAAAAAAGAGCGAATAAGAGCAGTGAATGGGGCTGCCGGTCCGAAGTACGTCAGAAACGCTGCTAATAATAAACACCTTGCGCTCCAGGCACGTAACCTGCCAATTGATATAGCCGAAAGCAGTTGTCTGAAAAACCCCGCCGTGGACAGCAGGAAAAGATCAGGCCAAAAGGGCCCTTGGACGATCACATGATACCCGCCGGATGACTGACTCCTGATCTTGCGGTATTCCCATGCAGTTAATAAAGTCAATAGGCATTTAAGCGGAATTTTAAGCTAAAGAGTAAAACCATCTAAAAATACATTTTTTATATAACAATCTTCGCGAATATTAGCAAAGCATTTGTATTTATTTAGGCAATTTTGTTCGGGTGAAGATTAAACGACGATCATACACATAACAAGGTTGTTATTTATTTTGGTGCAGTTAAATTTATGCGTAAATCAATAACCATTTATTTGGATATACAAATTTAAGGCATTTTAAAGGTGGAAAATTACCAATTTTGTAAAAATTCCGGGCTCAGGGGAATATTTAATATTGTTCTCTTCCAGCATTTTATGACGTAGCGCTTTAATTAGAACTTTTATAACATTAGTGACTGAATAAAATCGTGTACGATTTTTAGGATTGGCCACGGCAGTGACTCAATGCCTAGATATCGCTCATTACAGGGTATAAAACATTATAAAAAATTAACTGCAGTTTAAAATTTATGCATTCAGCAAGTGCATGGAAAACACCTGACTCGGCTGTTCATTTTCCACCCTGTCTTCGGGCTTTATGTTCAGGTTTTAGTGCTCACTAAATGACTAACTGGCCAGCAACAACCAGCGTTACAGTGAGCCCTGCCTAATAGGGCTCGTTTCCTTACTGTATTCACTATATAAACTATATAAAACTTTACTCGGTGAAGGAATTATTTCCGACCTGTAAATCATAGTAGCATCAACAGCCAAGTCGATTTAGCCATGTCTTCAAAAAATGTAGTTTTTTCAAAATTGTTGAACCCCTTATATCGTTAAAATTGTTACAAATCGGCAATCGTTTTAATTATAAAAAATTGTAAATGCAGTATGCAGACTTATTAACCGAGAAATGATCACAGAAAATCTTTTCGAACTAAAATCAATGCAGTTTTGGCTTAGTTATGATTGATTTACTGAGAGACCCTTTGATCCAATTGCAAATAAACTTCGGCTTTCCGAAGCTTACTTTCTTATTATGTTAGAATAGCTTTTGGGTGGAGAATACTGAAGGGGTTACATTTAGAAAAAAACCGAAAACATTTTTTTTTTATTTGGCAGAGACCATTAGTAAATCTCTTTAAATAAAGAAATATATTGGTTTAAAAAAAATACATATAAATATATTATGTTAAGGTCATGTAAACCCATAATTTTCTTTATCAAAATATTGCGCTGTACAGAGGCTGCACTGTAACGAGAACAGCGAAAGCGGCAACGTCAGAAAACGCTTGTAAACCGCGCGCAGGCGCTCTCTTTCTCTCGCACTCGCACACCCTTCGAGCTCCCTCAACAGCTGCGTTGTGGCCGCCGTTTCAGCTGCTCGTTGCTGTTTCTGCTGCCATTGGTAATGTGTTGTTGTGGCTGTCGTTGCCTTCGATTTGAGCCAGGCTAACAGCGATCGGAGCTGCGAACGTCGCTCACATACCGCGAGTGAGTCAGTCATCGAGCGCAGTTCATACGATCACAACGTGTACTTAAAACACCTGAGAGCAGCCGAAACTTAAACTTAAAAGGCAAAATTAGCCGAATAAACAGAACGTGAACTCCGTGAAACACCTTTAACCGGGTTAATCACCTGGACCTAGAACCAAATTATTGTGTACGTCCAGAAGCGATCCATCAACGCCCCCTGAAACGAAAAATCTCGCACTCATCTCATCGCTCGCACCGAAGAGCATCAAATATTGGCTGGGGAAATAAAAACAGCAGTCAATTGAACTTTTGGCGGCCACCAGAAATAGAACGTGCTAAATAATATACAAACATAGATGCTGGAAAAAAAAGTAATGAGAAAAACATGGAAATGTTTTCTCCGATTGCGCGAATTCCACTGCACAAACACATTCCATTTCCATTGCCTTGATATGCAAAATAATCAAACAAATGAAATCCCAAAGCGACGTCATTGCTAAAAACGCGTAAAACGCGAAAACGCACAGCATAAAATCGCCCACGAATCGCCTGCGAAACGCTAGCGACTTAAAACACCAAAAATGATAATGGCCAAAAAATGATTCGATTGCCTTTGCTGCGGTGTTTCCCCACCAGACTAATTTGATTGATAAGTTCGCGGGGGCGTGCCTGAATGTTTTTATAAACTTTTCCCGCGAACTCTTCAAGTGCTGCGAGCGAGAGAGCGAGTCATTCGAAATGAAATTACCATCTAAATACCAAACTGTGCAATAAAAACGTAAAGTTTTATACGGAATTAATCGTCTGCCGCGCTGTTCGTTTGTTCCCTCGACTGTTGCCAGAGAATCCCCTTAAAAAATCGGCCCACAATTGTCTTATTTATTTGGTTTTGGTGTAAACGAGCCCAGAAAATGATTCCACTTAAAAATCGACCAGAGAAAACTCGCTGCCGGTGGCTGCTTCCACTTAAATGCCAAAAATAGGCAGGAGGAGGAACAATTATTCCGATTTTGACCCATTCATTGGAATAGCCCCCAGACAGCTCTCCAGATTTATTACACTTGCTGTGATTTCTGTGGAATTTCCCCGAACTTCGCAAATAATGCCAATTTCATCACTTTCCCAGGGGATATATTCTCATCTCGTTCGATTTGTTTATAATCGCCTAATGATGTCACACGCAGTTCGTGGCGAAAAACAATGAGACGCGCAATACGGGAAATCACTTTGATCTATCGGTTGTCGTCATTGAGGCCTTCGGAATTCATTCGATTTGTGTTAAGAGTTAGTCACTCCTTCAAGTACAGGGAAATAAATGGTTCACGATTAAAAAATCACTATAAATCATTTTCGAAAATAAATACAGAGATCGTGTGACCTATAGAGTAAACCCAAGCTTAACTCATTATTTAAAAATATAGTATTTTGATATACTATTATCAGCAGCTCTGAATGCAACTCTCAATTTATACAAATGAAACATAATTTTTCATTATACATTGAGTCTGCGATTCTTTTTTCTTCACTGTATCGAGATCTGAGAAATCATAATTCTAACGTGACTGTAGAAACACCCAAGTGAACGATTCTCATTGACGCGGGTTGCATATGAACGTGGAATTCACTTTACCCTTAAGACCCTCAACGCGATAAGGCAGCCATGAGTGGTCACGATTCTCGGGTGTCTTCTGGCTCTTCTGGTTACGCCGATACATTTACGTATTTTCTCCATTTGGGTCAGAGCTATTAAGTTCTTGGTTCATATTGCGCAGTCACACTTTTCTTTCTCATGTTTACACGGCAACTTTTAGCTATTTTTGATACTCAAATATTGATAAGAGAGTTTGTTGTTGACTTTAGTCGCGGTATGAGTATAATGCCAGATGCCAGATACGGGGGAAGCTCTTTTTTGGGCGCCCATTAGTTGTGTTCTAAATATTACGCCCGTAAACATAATTTAAGCATTTCGTTTTGTCTCTCTCTCTTTTGTTTGGATTATGAGGTTTCTTCATTTACATTTTTGGGGATCGTGAGTTGCCTTTTGATCCCACACACTGCGATTGCGTAAACGAGCTGCTGGCACCTCCTTATGGAGGAGCCAGAGCCCCATTAAGTGACGCATCACTGCAGTGACAATTTCCGTCAGTGTCTCCAGTCTTTAGTTATTCGGTATGCGAATCAAACGTCTTCCAGTCGCCGCCGAAGAAAGCAGCTATCCGCAGGGAAATGGCAAAGTGCTTACTCAACATCGAGGTCTGGTGTCTGCCGTCTGGGTCTCGAGTGCGCGCAGGCGTCCCAGAGATGTGTTCTCTTCAATTTGCATAGCTTTTCCCCCTTCGCATTTTCACGCTGCTGGTGTGAGTGCGTGAAAAGTTTACCTTAGCTCGGCCATTTGGCCCGGAAAATTCAGTCGAACGCGAACAGTCGAGCGGAGCGAACGTGGCTAAAACACATTGCGGAGAAAGAGACACGATCTTCGCCAGAACTTTGCGTTTCGATTGCTCAGTGTGTGTGCCTAGCCAAGTGCTAATTGTAATAACCAAATCAAACCCATTTAGGCAAGTGCGCGTCATGAACAATCCCACCAAGAGAGGCAGTGGTTCCAGAATACCCGTCACCAAGGCCCATCAACACCAGATCCCGAGTTCCCAAAGCGGCGGTAGCATCGCCAGCATGGTGGAGCGCTTCGTCCAGTCACTGAGCCAGCTGAACGACTCCGGCACCTTCGACAGCAGCTTCGAGATCAAGCGCATCCAGCCAGGATCCTCGGCGGGCTCTACCCCCAAGCACGTGCGCCATCGCTGCCTCACCGAGCTGGACCGCGAGAACCTGGCGCGGTTCGTGCGGGAGTTTGAGGAGCGGCAGGCGAGCACGCCCAAGGCCAAGTCCAAGATGAGCTCCCCATACATTTGCCGCAAGGCCAGGGAGTTCTACCAGAATGCCAGTGGCCGACGCAGTGCCTCGCCGCAGATCAGTGTTCGCCCAGAACCCGTCAAAGAGAAGAAGAATTCAGACAACCTGCTGCCCAGGCGATGTGCCGAGGCGGAGGACCTGATGCCGCCACCTTTGGCCATGGCTCGTGTCCAGGCGGAGCGACGCAGCTGCCGCAGTGCCTCCCGGGTGCTGCAGTTCTTAAGTTCGGCAACCAAGCGGCGCAGTGACAGTCGAAAGCTCAGTGAGCCGGAGCCGGAGGAGACCCGAGCCGATTCACCAGTACTAATCCGCGTGACCAGTTGTCAGGATCCGGAGCAGTTGGGCTGTCGCCCACTGGCCGTGGGTGCTGCGGGAGAGGCAGCTACAAGCTCTGAGGATGAGGAAGAGGAGCACGACGACGGCATCAGCTCGGCTAGCTCCAACCTGACCTCCCAATCGGGTAGCTCCAACAGCCGGAACCTCTCTCCCGACTCCTCCTTCGAGATGCACGCCCCCCTGCTGCCCAGCTTCAAGGTGACGCCGCCGCGGGCGGTCTGTCGGGCTGGACGTAACGCAGCCTGCGAGTTTGCGCGCTTCCTGCGCGGTTCTTTCCACGCCAAACGTGCCTCGGTCACCACTCTGCGACGATCTCTCAGCGATCCAGATGCAGTGCAGCAGATGGATTTCAGCAAGCCGCCGCCACTTCGCGATGCCACCAACGTTATACGCGTGAGTCACTTTTAGATCCCAGTCTCACCTCTTGTTCCGAGAGAATGGAAAGTCCGCTGAGAGCATACACTCAAACCAATTATTGCGACTACGGTGGTACTTAGTGGTGGATATTGTTCACGAATTTCAGCTAGAGGGCACTCATTAAGACTGTATTTTATGGCTTAAGACTAATTTAATCTAGCAAATGTAGGTTTTTAATTCAACATTATTTATAGTTTCTTTAATTTCGACCAAACTAATATATCCAAATGTTCTATTGTATTTTTGTTTAGTACTTATTTAAAAGCACCAAATTATAAACAGTGAAAATAAAAAGAAAAGCGTGTACTTCTGGAATTCTTTTCTTTTCTCTGTGGGGTAATTTTTAGATAATTATTTGAAAATGTTAGAATTTTCTTTTATGATTTGAGTTAACTTAACTAAAAATATGTATTAAAAAATACTAAATCTTAGCTTTTGATGCCCGTTTTAGATGATTTTCCGTGAAATACTTATCCATTTCTAACGCCTCAAGCCAATATAATTAGCTGAGTGCTCTTGCCCAGCTGGCGCCAAGGTGATTTGCCCCAACGATCCATTCCCTGATCTCCGTTCCCGTTACTTCCGAATTTGTTTACGCCAACTCTTCATATTTTTTCACTGGAAGCTGTTTATTTATGCCCGAGTCGTCGTCAATCAATTCCCATTAATACGAATCCGCGCAATCCGTCGAGGTTCCGCATGGCGGCACCTGGCTTCTGATGAATCCCCCCAGAGAACCCCCAGTGATCGTCGAATGTTTATCTTGCCATCGCTCGATGCATTCTAGGTCTAGATTGGATTATAGTTTATAGTCCAATAAAATGCGTTTGTTTGTAATGCCACAAATCAATCATTGATTTCGTGTTAGGCCCTGGTTCTGCGCAGGATCAGGTCACTAATTGAGGAAGATCACTACTGATGCACAATCACAATTCATTTAAAGAGACTGAGTATTAAATAGACGAAAATACTTCACTCCACCTTAGGTATGCAGAGTGCCGGGTGAAGATGTCGCGTCTAATTCCTAGTCGGGACACCACTTGCCCGCCATAATGACTTTCTAATTGTCGCATTTGTATGGGCAGCGCGTGGCGCATTTCACTTTTCAATGAGCCCCATTGGCGACCCATTGGAGAACCACTGGCCTCCGTCTCCATCCCCCTGTCATTGCCCAGCGGCTTATGGTTGCCAAGTGGGGAAATAGCCCACGCTGCTTACGCTATTTACCATCTTCATTCATCAATAAAGAAATTAAGTAAATATTCCTTTCGGGTTGCCCACATGAGCCGTATAAAAGTCGTTAAACGATTGTGGGCATTGTAAAAATTCAAGCTACACATCCGTAGGATTCCTGTACATATATCTTCCGCCTGAAGAGCATATTCGGAACGCATATGACCCGCATTAGCTCCCATAAAATTAACGAAAAACGAAAAGAACCAAGACAAACAAGCGGCATGCCGGATATTTAATTTAATTCACAGCGAGCCGCAATTGCTCAAAAAAATACAGCACAGTCAAACTTCAGTTGGAAATTTTTAGTTCTACAAAAAGACAATTCTTTACTGAAAATTAAACAATAATATAACATTCTAAACTGTTTATTAATATAAATATTGAGAAATATTAAAAGAGTCAAGGATTAGAGAAAACGAAAACGTTTCGTATTCATACATATTTTTAATATGTATGTTCAAGATTAATCTAAAGCATAATTTTATAAACATATTTAATGCATTTTAAAGATATATTTGAAATTTTTAAACTAATTACATTAAACTTTTAAAACGTATCTACAATTTGAGAATAATATAGTTATTGGTATAAGTTCCTAAAATGCTACTTAGTTAAGTTGTACTGTAATCCACAAATGTTCGGTTGATTTTGCATTTTGTTGGATTCGGGAACGGAACATATCAGATTATTCGAAATTATACACTTATACATAGCTACTGTTTGTAGCTCACGCACAAAGCATAGAGAAAAGCCAGAGCAAAGTGCGTAAAATGTGGAAAAATATCGTTCCCTTTTTTGCTATCTATTTGAACTAAACAAATCATAAATAACAGTGAAATTATAGACAAAAACGCGCACGCTGTGCAAAAAATTGAGAGTTTTCCATTGCGCTCACATGATCTGGAAACTGGCCACCGTTGGGGGTATCCGTATCCACGCGTTCTTTGCGCTTCCAATCGCCCACCGCCCCTTCCTGCCTCTGGATATCTGCAAATTGCTTAATTTATCAACCAAATGCGCAGCAAAGGCAGTAAAAACAATAGAGGGAAGCAGCAAAAGCAGTGGCGGAATCGCAAGATGAACAACAACAAAGCAGCTGCCGCCCGCATTCCAGTTTGCCTTTGCTTGGCATTTTAATTATTTCAATTGTCTGGTTCTCTTTGTTTACATCGCTCGCTAAAGGAGATCGCTTAATTTATTTGCCAGCGTTTTTGGCTAAAAATAGAGCAATTTATTTACTCGGCGGCACTTTTTTTTTGCGCACCCAACTTTGTGGCTCATTAAGCCGTTTTGCCATTGCCTACTTAAATGGGCATTTGTGTTGAATGTGCAAAAATGCGCCAAGCAGCTTAATTAATTGGCCAAAACCAAAATGGCATTTAATTAACAAGCAAAAACAATGCGTCACTCGCCGAGAGAGGGAGCAAGTGTTGGAGAGAGGCAACACTCCCACAACATGCTGTGCACACACGGGATACTTTGAATGTGTGTGTGCGGTTCATTCATGAGCAGCAATGCAAACAACAAAAGCAAATGCCAGGCAGCAGCCGGTGTCGGGCAAATAGGCAAAGGCAACAACAGCAAAAACATTAATAGCAGCAGCAACAAAGAGCGATATACGAACAAAAGGCACTCTCATTGAGAATGAGTAAGCAAACACACACACGCACAGACGGAGTCCAGTTCGAATTTCGAAAACCAGAGAGCCCCAAACGTTGAACCAGCTGTTGTGGGGCCACGATCACACAGTGGAGTCGATTTAGGAAATCAAAGTTAAAATACATATTTAGAAATAGTAAAACTCACCGTTTTTAGAAAACTCTTGAATTTCATTCAAAAAATTAATGACATACCTCTAACTCTCTTATTTTGTTGAATCGCAATACCAAACACCCTTACGTACAATTATTATTATTATTATAATAAAATTGTTTAGTTAATAGTGGTAAAAAAAACTAATAAGTAGCTTTATTTTTATCTCAGTTGATTTTTGTTGACTCTTGTCCTCAGTTAGCCCACTGTGGATCGCTCATTTTCGAATGCACTCTCCCTTGCTGGCTTACTCGCTCTCCCGCTCTTTCGCGCTCTTTGCTCGTATCTTTGTACATATATTGTATCTGGCGTTCGAGCTAACGATAATGTAAAGATTTCAGTCCACATCCCAAAGATACTTTTAGCGTTGAAGCGGCTGGTACGCGGCTCTCGGGGTTTTCTTTTTCCGCGAAACACCGAGTTACTACTATTTCTCGCTCGCTAGTGAAATAAAGCAATTATATAAAGCCCCGGGGCAAAGAGCGAAGTGCGGAGTGCTGTACAGAAGTGAATTCGAGTGCAAATAAAGCCAGAGAAAATTAAAGTAAGCGCCAAAGCGAGTTGACAAAAGCGGCACGTTTTCGCTTTCTGCCATTGCATTGCCCACGCAAAACATACGCACACACACCTTGGGCAAAAAACGCAAAAAAAAGTCATTAAAACTCCACAATTTAGACAAAAATAAAAGTTGTATTGTTAAATCGCGAGAGTCCGCAGCTGGCAAGCCGGGTAGGTTCTGGCTAAATCACGGTTATGGTTAGTTTATCATTTGCATTCCTAACGAGTTAAATCTTTTATATCTCTTCTTCCTTTCCTCTCGCATGGTCCACCCCCAATGACGCCCATTATTCGATTCTTATTCCCAATCCATAATCAAGAATACGCCATAGTGTGCGGCCTTTCCTTAGATAAGATTCGATTTCATTGTTTGAATTTCAAAAATATGGCATGTGTATGGGAGTCGAGTGTGCAGTACACTCATGCCAACATACAGTGGAAGTCATAAGAATATTATCGAATTGGAAAACACTTGAGGAAATATATACTATAGTCTTGGTATGATATCTTTTTAGATGGCTTTAAAAAGCAGTATGATTCGTTATTGGTTTACGAGGAGGTTTTTGCCCACAGCTGCATAGATACAGAAAAACACACAAATATAAGGGCTGTTTATGATTTATCAGCAATTCCCCGAATTCCTGGCGCACTTCGGGGAACTTCTAGGCGGCGACAGATATTTTGAGTCTCTGAATGGCGGCTCCCCCGAAAACATCTTCGTCATATTTGATATCATACTTCCCATTGCCCACCCTGAATTCACTTAATGTGTACACTCTGTTTATCGCGCGATGAGTATTTCTCAAGAAACAGATATGCGTGATATTTGCTCATACCAATATATGGATTACGGGTGGGTTTCGCTTCCAAACGAGACTACGTGATGTTCTCGAGTGGCTCGGCACTCGATATGAGGGAGCTTTTGGCGAAGTGAACTCCTACAGCGAAACCCTTTGATGGAAATTGATGTTCCATCAAGTTCAGCGGACCGTCAAATATTTGCCTGTTGCGGTTCCATCGGCTTCATCGGCTCCAGACTCCAATTACCGGAGCACTGCTAATTAGGTGCCACCCCAGATGGCGACAGGTTGCCGATCGGGCAGTGCCTGCGGAGAAATTGTAATGTGGATAAGCTTGGCAGAGTGGTAACCCGAGCCGAAAACCACTGTGGATAATTTACTCGTGTGACTCTGTGAGGTTTCTGCTCTCCGCCGCCGCAAAGTGCAAACTCAGCCCAATGACTTGGCACTCGGCTAGAGAGAGTTGGAGCAGAGAGTTGAGCCGAGTCCATGGCTACACGGGAAATAAATATTACAAGAGACCAAGCTGGGAAAAGCGGCTACCAACGAATCAAATACAAATGTTTATTTCTCATAGACACTTTTTGTAGTGTTGCCTTAGGAATAGGATTTATAACAACTAACATCATCCCTAATTGTATTGCTATATCAGAATCCAAGGTAAAATCTACTAACTCCAGCAAATTGAAGTTAAAATCATTAATTTCTCGGTGTAAAATGAAGAGTTTAATGCGGAGAGAAGAAACGAGAGCGCGATCCACGGCGGCCATGTAAATGGGAGTGTAGATATGGGGATATGGACGTGGATGTGAACGTACCCACCAGCAGAGGCACCGGAAAAATGTCCAAGTCAGTGCCCACTGAAGCGAAGAAATATGCTCTTCACTACCCTAACTCAGTGTCCAGTGAATGGAACGGAGTGGATGTTGCAGTGGCGGCTGCTTCTTTTTCAATTTTTTCCATTGCTGTGAGATTTTTTAGTGGCTAAATTTAAATGGGGCTCATTCTGACGTAGTTTACTTCGTATAGCCTTGGGCCTCCTCTAATTCACAGTTGACTTTCGGTCTCTGGGAGTCAACAATCTGCGAATTAGCCAGCGTTTATTTATTTTAATTATTTTCTTTGGCAAATTGCTCACTTCCTACTTATGACTGGATACCCCTTGCACCCGGCCATTGTTTGGCAATCAGCGTTGATTTATGTTCGGCTCGCAGCTCTTACTCGTTGATTCCGATGAGTGTTTGTCAGTCTGTTTGTCGCGCTTGGCTCTTTTTTTTTTTTTTCTTTGCAAAAGAGAATTTTGAAAAATTTGAGCCCCTCTTGGGGGAAAAACAAAGTCAAACTCGAGTGCAGCTTAAGTAGTTTCAGAGTGTTTTATGCCTTTTGACCCACATATTTAATTTGCTTTTCCTCAGAGTGATAAAAACTCTTCGCCGAAGGCTTATCTCAGTCCATGGCATATATATTTCCCATATTTTTGTTCACTTATGGCGTCACGGGCTTGTGGAAATTTCTTCTGATGATGAAATTGCCATTTCTTGTTTTTTAAAGGACTTATTCATTTATGTATTGACGCAAATGCCTTTATAAGATTTTTCAACCCGCTCGATTGGCAGCGTGCGTCGTCTTTATAAACGAACTTGAGCCCAGCTCTCGATACAAATTGGTTTCTATTAATGAACAGCAATAACTGAAAATTGCTTTTCCCCTTTTGAGGTTCGTGAAGACTCATACAAAGTAAGCTAAAGCCGACCGGAAGTGTTTAAAATTTCTCTTTTATCTATAACGATCATCGCCAGCCGACAAAACGAATGCTTTTTCGTATGTTTGAGCCGGGGAGTGAGTGAGTTATGGTTTCTGCGAAACCCGAGATCTGAATAGAATGATGGGTCTAGTAGAGTTTGGGACTGGAATTCATTAATCTCTCGCAAACAGGGGGTATGGCGCACAAAAGCTGTCGTTAAACGAACAGTCGGTGGGAAATGCACAAATACACAATGATCACTCTGGGAATAGAGATAGAGAGACTCTCCGTCTGTTTGAGCAGCGATTATCGTGTTTCCAGCAAGTGCACTAAGCCGAGGGGAGTAGAAGCAGCTTGAAGAACCACCACCATCACCATACCATTATCATCATCATCATCATAAGCACAAGGGACTCAACTCCCAATGGGGAATAGGAAAGTTCTGGAGGGGAGCCACCATGTGCGTCACACAAACAAATGTATAAGCTAACTTGAGGAGTTCAAAAGTTTATCGTGCCCGTCTTCTGACCATGATAATGACATGTCGGACTCAGGGTGCCCGCAATTTGTAGTTGTAAATTGTCCATGAATCGACATCTTTATCCTCCATCTCGTTGGGCACTTGCACTTGGAATGACTTGGTTTTAATTGAAACGAATGGAAGGGTTCGTAAAAGAATGCTCACTGTATTTGTAGGTATTAGTTTGGAAATTTATTATAAATACTTATTTGAACCTTATAGATACATCTACATATCGGGAAGAGTTTGGTGTTTCTGTTTTTGTTGGGCAATGAACCACTCTTAAATCTTGAAATAGTTATTCATGAATAATAAAAGAACTTTAATATCATAGAGATTAAACAATTATTTTGGGCTAACTGCTGTACAATATCTTTGATGATGAAGCTAACTTTAGTTTCTATATCTCCTCTCTTTTCTGGAAATAGAATAATTTCTAATAGCTAACTATTTTCTCTGTTTCTTCCAGAACCGCGCTCTGCCCGCCAATGCCTCGCCCTTCCGCCGAGCCTGGGGACAGTCTTCCTTCCGCACGCCACGCTCCGACAAGGTGGCCAAGCAGCAGCCGCAACAGGGCCAGTCGTCGCCCCTGGTGAGACGTACTGCATCAATGAACGCCTCCGACAACGATGTGTATATCAAAACGCTGATGTTGGACTCGGATCTCAAGCCAACACGCAGCCAGCAACAGCTGAGCCTGCTGCAGGTGCCCAAGATCCTGACTACCCCCGCCCCGCCCTCAGCCATCTCGGTGTCCGTGGCTAACGCGGATTCGACACAAGAACATGGCGGTCCCACTAGCTGGGGCGGCTCCTTCGAGCGGATGCTGCAGGACGCCGCTGGCATGCAGACCTTCTCCGAGTTCCTCAAGAAGGAGTTCTCCGCGGAGAATATATACTTCTGGACAGCCTGCGAGCGGTATCGCATGCTCGAATCGGAGGCGGAGCGAGCGTTGCTGGCCCGCGAGATATTTGCCAAGCATCTGGCCAACAGCAGCAGCGATCCCGTCAACGTGGACTCGCAGGCACGCAGCCTAACCGAGGAGAAGCTCGCAGGCGCCGCTCCGGACATCTTTGCTCCGGCCCAGAAGCAAATCTTTAACCTGATGAAGTTCGACAGCTACCAACGCTTCATCCGCTCCGATCTTTACAAGAGCTGCGTGGAGGCGGAGCAGAAGGGCTTGGCGCTGCCATACAGTGGATCCGATCTGGACGAGCTCCTCAAGACGAATTTTCACATGGCCGCCTCCTCTAAGGTAAGTCTCCGAATGATCACCAAGAGATCAGTGATACATTTTGTCTTATTTCGACAGCTTAAGAAATCGGCCAGCAATGCGGAGGATCGGCGGCGCAAGAGCCTACTTCCCTGGCACCGGAAGACGCGGAGTAAGTCCCGCGATCGCACTGAGATAATGGCCGACCTGCAGAGTACACTGATGCCGGCGCCACCGCTACCACCGCCCGCACTGCTTACCAGTGCATCCCTTAAGCTCGTCTCCGGACAGAACGCCCTCAGCGACCTGCACAGTTCCCGCTCGTCGCTGTCCTCGTTCGACGCAGGCACCACAGCCGGCGGCCAGGGAGCCAGCGCGGAGAGCGTATGCTCGCTGTGCCGCGTGATCCTCACCGACGGTGCCACCACTATTGTGCAAACACGGGCCGGAGAAACGGTGGGACAGCTGGTGGATCGGCTGCTGGAGAAGAGAAACCTGGTGTACCCCTACTATGACATCGTGTTCCAGGGCAGCACCAAGTCCATTGACGTGCAGCAGCCATCGCAACTGCTGGCCGGCAAGGAGGTGGTCATCGAGCGACGCGTGGCCTTTAAGTTGGACCTGCCCGACCCCAAGGTGATCTCGGTGAAGAGCAAGCCCAAGAAGCAGCTGCACGAGGTGATCCGGCCCATTCTCAACAAGTACAACTACAAGATGGAGCAGGTCCAGGTGATTCTGAGAGACACCCAAGCGCCTCTGGACCTGAATCAGCCGGTGACCATGGCCGATGGCCAGCGTCTGCGCATTGTGCTGCTCCACTCGGATTTTCAGGCAGGCGGCGGCAGTAGCGTGCCGCCGAAGCAAAGCAAACCGATGAAGCCGCTACCGCAGGGCCAGCTGGATGAGCTGACAAACAAGGTGTTCAACGAGCTGTTGGCCAGCAAGGCGGATGCAGCGGCGTTAGCCGGCAGTGAAAAGCAGCGCCCCGGCGACCTGTGCTCCATGAAGTCCAACGAAGCACCCTCGGAGACGTCCTCCTCCTTGTTCGAACGCATGCGGCGCCAGCAGCGCGACGGCAGCAACATTCCCGGCAGCAAGCTGCCCAAGCTCAAGAAGAAATCGACGAGCAGTCAGCAGTCCGAGGAGGCGGCGACGCAAGCGACGGCGGCCGCGGATCCCAAGAAGCCCATTATAGCCAAGCTGAAGGCTGGAGTGAAGCTGCAGGTGACGGAGCGAGTAGCCGAGCACCAAGGTGGGTAGCCTTGCAGTGCCTCCGCCGAAGAACTGTCCACTAACTTTGTGTTTTTTGCCTTTACAGATGAACTACTCGAGGGCCTGAAGCGAGCCCAGCTGGCACGGTTGGAGGATCAGCGCGGCACCGAAATCAACTTCGATCTGCCCGATTTTCTGAAGAACAAGGAGAATCTCAGCGCAGCCGTGTCCAAGCTGCGTAAAGTGCGCGCCAGCCTGAGCCCCGTTAGCAAAGTGCCGCCCTCTCCCACGGAGCTTCCACAGCCGGCGCCCCGGCTATCCATCACACGCAGCCAACAACAACCGGTGTCGCCCATGAAGGTGGACCAGGAGCAAGAGACTGAGTCGCCCACCGAGGCGCAGGACCAAACGGAATTCGCCAAAGCCCCGCCACCGCTGCCGCCCAAGCCGAAGGTGCTGCCCATCAAGCCCTCCAACTGGGGCGTGGCCGTTGCCCTCCCAACGAGCAACTATTGCAATAAGTTCTCACCCAGCAAGCAGGTGTCACCCGCATCACCCAAAGAAGCCGCAGCGCCAGCACCGACGTTTGTGAGCAAAATTCCACTGGAACTGGGCCGCAAGGCCCTGGAAGAGGCGGCGGCGGGGTCACGGTGTGCCTACCTGGATGAGCCCAGCAGTAGCTTCGTGTGATACGCCTGTCCCGGATGCAATTAAAATGGCTTTACTGATCTTTCTTGTATATATATCTGTGCACTATTTATTGGCTTTGTCTGCTGTCCACTGTGTTCCCTACCGAATGTCCACACGCACAATCCATGACGAGCTCTCGTATGAAATTTACTGAGTGACCGCCAGCCTGTATTTATAGCTATCAACCATAAGCACTAGCTTTACTACTTTTTGTATAAATATATAAACAAACATATATCAACTCTAGCGTGTATTACTGCTTGTTTGCTTCTTCTTTAGGTACTGAATATTAAGTTTGATGCTTCATCCGATCGAGCAGAGTTCTGAATATTTACATCAAATTTGTATGCTATATTAAAGTAGACAAAGTTTTTTCCTAACGTAACATTTTCCTAATTTAATTGTTGATTAGGAATATTTGAATTAACTCTAATGGGTTCCGAAAAGCCATCCTTACTTTATATTAGAACTCACTTGTAGTTGTGCCTAACATTAACCAGAAATGAAAAAAAAGATAATAAGCAATACAAATCAAAGATCGCAAATTAGAGTTACGAATTTTTTTTTATCAAACGAAAGGCAATCAAATCTTTACAATATTACAAGAGATACTTCATATTTTCAATTATTATTTAAAAAAATTTAAATAACAGTTTTACCTCAACTTTTATATGAATATTAAAAAGTAATAAATTGTCTACAACTTTTTAATAAAAATTTAAAAATAATTTATAGACCACAATTAAAAAAATTGGCTTTAAAGTTTATTTTTTTTTTTGCAAACTCCTATACAAAATTGGAATACCTACATTTATTATGCTTCAGGTTAATTATTTGCTAGTAACTTTTATTTTACTTATAACTCCTCTTTGCTGTGCTTTTAATACCAGAAATGTTTTAAAAAATAACAAGCAATACAAATCAGGGATCGCAAATAAGAGTTATGAGTAAAATAAAAAATACTACATTTTTAAACCTAACCATTTATATTTTTAGACTTTCGTTAATTTTTTTAAACGTAATTGTACAATCCCTTCAATGCTTCTTAGGGTGAAAAAAACGTAACGTATATAAATCAAATATTTAAAAATAATAAAAACAAATGAAAATGATTTTTAGAAATTATAATTTTTAACTAGCGTTGACAACATTAACGTTCAACCTTCTGAGCCGCCAGGCGGCCCACAAAAAGTACAATCATATGGCCATAGACGGCTTGGCCCTACTCTCCACCGGGGTAGCCAGCTGAACTTGCTCCTTTGACTGTTCGCTGGCCGCTTCCAGTTGCTTGGTCTCTTCGCCGGAGCTCAGCTCCTTGGGGGCCTCCGCCTCGGCATCTTCGACCAGACGATAGGTGATGGGCGCCGGCTGCTTGGCCGGAAGCCAATCGGGAATTATCTTGTCGTGCAGCCTCCACTTGCCGTACTCGTTGGAGATGTGCTTCTCGAAGACCACGTACTCCAGCACATCCTTGGTAAGGATCTCGCTGCCGTGCATTAGCCGGCCGAAGCGGTCGTAGATGGCCAGCATCTGCTGGGTGTGGAAGCGCACGGTGACCTGGGCGAACTGGTTCTCCTTAGTGATCACCTCGGTGCAACGGGCGTGTACGACGCGAGGCGGCTCCAGCGACTGCAGGAACTTCCATCGAATCGTCTTATCCCTGACGTTGTGCATCATCTCCGGATAGCAGCGCTCGCTGACGAACTCGCGGATCTGGTACTTCTCCTTGGCTGCCATGTGAGTGTGCGCCTTGATGTAGATGTCCTGTGCCTCGGCGCCGAAATCGTCGGTGCTGAAGGACTCCTCGTAAGAGCGGATCTTGCGCACGGCCATCAAGCTCTTTGATTTCTTCTCCAGAAACTCCAGCTTCTGCTTGGCGCCGGTTGTCGAGATGAGCGACTTCTTTCCATCGCCCTCGGGCGGGACATACGCCTCGAAGATGCCGCCAGTGCAGCTTATGTGGAAGGGCCGCTCCATCCAGGGACGGGGCGGCAGCACACCGCGCTCCTTCATCCGGCTGCGCATCTCCTCCTTGCTGATGTCCTCCGGCTTCTCGCGCAGATTGGGCAGATCGATCTTGACAAACTTCAGCTTACGCAGGCGCTTGAACTCCGGCTTCCAGTGTTTGGTCTGGCGGTGGCGCACCTGCTGCATCTGAAACATGTTTTGCACGGGAGGAGCCAGCACACCCAGGCTACCGGACGGGGTGGCGGGCATTGCCTGCATTTGTCAATGAGAACGGGGTTGGTAGAGGTATGTACGAATGCCTATGGACCCAAGCACTCACCTGAAGCAGTCTAAGACAAGTTTTGGCTGACACAATCTTCTCCATCGCAATTTATTTATTATATAAAAACTCCTCAATAATAAACGTTTGGCTTAGAGCTGCATATTGTGCTCGGAATTGACAGAAAATCCCAACTAAACGACAAAACAGACGGGATTTACCTCTTTCGGCAACTGGTCACACTTAAGGCAATTATTTTACCCAATTTTTGATTCGATTAAGTAAACAACCTAAATCGATTACCCTGATGCAACAATCGAATACTCAAAGGACGGTTGATATTTAAAAATATATTCAATAATGGAATTGGACATTTTCAAAAGTACGGCTTGAGGTTGGCGCATATATGGTTTGTAATTTGGTAAAACTGTAGATTTCGGGAAATGGCTGTTGGAAATTTGGAAACAATCTGAACGAAGATACACCTCCGGTTCCTGGGCTATCAGTCTCATCCCTCCTCCTCCTCACCATCCGCGCTACAGTCACAGCAGTCAGGTGGTAGGTCGTCGAGGAAACGATAGCCTGCACTCTTAAACATCTTGGCCTTCAACTGGAGGATGGTACCGACATAATAGTTATACCTATATCTCAGCAGCTCTCCGGATATACTCACCATAAGCTGCTTGTACTGACAGTCGTAGGCGTTGAGGGCAATGTCCCGCTTTCGCAGCTCGTTGCGCAGAACATCGATCTCCTTTTGCTGGCAACAGGCTCTCTGGGCGGCGCTCTTGGCCGCCATCAGCTCCTTCTTCATTTGTTGGCATCGACACTGGGGAAAGGATCAATAGGATGCTTTTGAATACATTTTTCGGTGACCTACCTTGAGAATCTCCTCGTTTCCCTTTGCCTTGTCCACCTCGTTCTCGTAGTAATTCTGCATGTCCGCCATTTCGCGCTGCATATCGTTCATGCACTGGTTCTGCTGCTGGAGGTTGTTCTCGAGGTTGCACGAGTGGCAGGCCGCCTTTGTGGCACATTCCTCCAACTGGTTGACCTTGTCGCTGAGATCGGCTAGTTCCTTGCACTTCCTTCTCAGGGCATCGCGCTCCGCCACGATTCGCTGGATGTTGTCTGGATCCTTCTCCGGCGAGTACCCGCCCCTACCAGCACGGCTACCTGTCATCTTCTCGTCCTCGGCCTGACGCAGCAGCTTGACCTCCTTTCCCAGATCATCGATCTTGTTCTGCAGGTAAGGAATGTCGTTACTCCTTTCCGGGTCGATGTTGACGCTGTCCAGCCGGCATCTCTTTGACTGCTTCTCGATCAGTCGCTTGAGGTTGCCGTTCTCCGCCTGGAGGATGTCGTGGGCCTTGTTCATGTCGTCGATGGCCTTCTGCAAGTCGCCAAGTTCCTTTTCGTCCTTCGGAGTGATCTTGCCGGCATCGGCCAGCTCCTTGATCTTCTCTTTCAGCTCCTTGGCCTTTTGCGGATCGTAGCGCTGATCCATGATCCGTTTGATTTCGTCACTCTCCTCCTGGGCCGTCCTCAGTTTGTCGTCGGAATCGGCCAACTTCTTCTTCAGCAAGTTGTTCCTGACCATCAGATCCTGCATGCGCCCAATTGTGTCGTCGGCGGCATTGATCAGGCTGTCACCCACCACCAGGTTAGTTCTATACTCATCCTCTGGACCTCCACGCTGTCCACCCTTCACGGGTGTGTTGCAGGCCACCAGGTCGGCCACGAATTGTGACTTTCTATCCTCGTTGGCTGACCACGACCTGTCGTCCACCGTGGACGGATAGGTCTTCAGTTTAACGCACTCTTCGGAGCACTCGAACTCGTAGGTCTCGTTCCGAAACGGCACGTGGAAGAACTCCCTTTGTGTGGAGTACGCCATGGCTGGGCAGTGTGGGGTTCAACCAGAAGGAAATCAATTTATTGCTATGTCCAATCCAATCAAAATTTAAACTTAAACACGTCCGACATGGATTGAGTCCGCAAAGTATTTATATTGCTAAACGGGTGACGATTACAAACACAAAAGGATCCGGCCCAGCTCAGGGCTGGCATCTGACACCCTGCCTGCTTAGAACTAGTCAACATTATCGATTCCTCTATTCCAGACCCTGGGCTCGCCGCTCCGCCAGCGACTCGTCCGCAGAGTTCATTGAGGAGAAGCCACACGGCTGCATGGTCATGCTGGCTGTGCCCGAGCTGATAGTGCGAAGAGCACTGGAGTAGCCGGAGAGCTCGGCCAGGGGGGCATTCACCAGGATCATCTGGGAAGAGGGATAGGGCCTTAGAAATGCCCGGAAAACCTTGAAAATCTCCAAAACTCACTTTGTTCCGGTCACCTTTCGGAAGGACATCATTGATCAGGGCTCGCCGGCGGGAGAGGTCAGCCATAATTCCGGAGATACGTTCGCTGGGCGCCACAATTTGCAGGGCCATGATGGGCTCCAGCAGACGCGTTCCAGTCGTGCTCAGCAGCTGCAAGGCATTGAGGATTATAAAGAGACCCACAAAGGTCATCAATTTACCTTTTGAACGCACTGTGCCGCCGTAGCCATGACGAAGGAGTCGGCGGTGCCCCGACCAATGGTGGCGTTGTGCAGGCGAATCTGCGTTTCCACCACTTGTCCGCCCACGCGGGGTCCTCGCTCCAAGGCACTGATTGAACCCTTCCGCAAGACCTGAAGAATGCGCGGTCGCAGTGTGTTGAGGTTTGGCATATTTTCCGGAGACTTATCCAAGCTTTTGTGGAAGAACAGACAAAGTCACAACCGATTTTCAGACGAGCGCCACTTAAGGTCACCTGAACAACTCGCTTTGGTCCCTCACCAGCTCCAGGGTAATGCTAACATTCTGCTTGCTGCCGGCGATTTCCTTCTCCACGCTCAACGTGGTTATTGCGGGCGACTCGATGGTCTCCTTGTAAGCGATCTGCAGTGGCCCCAGTTCGACGTCGATTTTGTACTCGCTCAGGATGCGCGACTTGATGATGTCCATGTGCAGCTCGCCCATGCCGCCGAGCACCGTTTGCCCAGTGACCGCGTCGTAGCTGACCCGCAGACTGGGATCCTCGCGCTGCAGCTGCCGCAGAGCCTGCTCCATGGCCGTTTGCGAGGAAATGCTAGGCGGCTCAATGGAGCAGAAGTACACAGCGTCTGGTACAGGCGGATCCAAGGCGAAGAGCTCATCAGACTCGTCGGAGTCTTCCTCGTCCTGGCTAGGAGATGTGCCCAGACTTTGCCTCAAGCGTTTCTGGGCATTCTTTAGAGCTGACTGACTGGAGGTTAGCAGGTCGCCCGTCACTGTGGACTATGTAGTGGTTGAGAACCATTGAGGTCGTGTATTGAGTACTGCTTACCTTTAGGCCAGCACATATGACCACATCTCCGGCCTGCAGGGAACTGACCTCTCGGTATTCGTCTGCCAAGGGCTCATACAGTTTGGACACCACCTCCGCCTGGCCACGAGCAGATATCAGGCGCATGCCGCGCTTTACCTCGCCGCGCAGAATCCTCACCAGCGTCAGAGGTCCTCGCTGCTTGTCATGCACAATCTTAAAGACCTTGGCAGCCACCTCAGTTCTGCAAAGCGGAGAAGTGCTGAAGAAGGCAAGGAATACGCTATAGAATAAACTGTTACCCGAAGCAGTCGTAGATCTCATTTCGCTCCTCCGGCGCCGGCAGGTAGGCATTCACAGCATCCATCAGCTGCTGAATGCCAACGTTTTTGTACGCCGAACCCAGAAGCACGGGTACCACCTTCTGCTGACTTGTTGCTCGTCGAAGGGCCCTTTCAATTAGGGCACCATCAACGTTCTCAAAGCTCTCCGTGCTGATGACCACGTCAGCCAGTTCGTCATCCAAGCCCGACAGCGTGTCAATCAGTTCGTTGCGCCTCTCCTGCAGCTGGCGCAGATCATCCGAGGGCTCCAGTTTCGTCTTCTTGTAGCTGCGGCCCAGGTCATTTTGCTGCCAGCTCAATCGCTCCAGGGTGATGACATCATTGATGGCTGCGGGGAATCCACTCCGATTATATACAATCTATAGAGTTCGTGACCAGTGCCAACCCAATACTCCGTCCTCGCTCTTCACAGGATACTGCAAGCAAACGGGCTGCGTTTCCAGCTTTGCCTTTAGATCATTAACACACTTCTCAAAGTCTGCATCCGGACGATCCATCTTGTTGACGAATATCAGACGCGGCAGCTTGTGCTTGTCTGCCTGCGTCCACACGGTGACTGTCTGGGCCTCCACGCCGGCCGTTCCATCCAAAACCACGACCACACCGTCCACGGCGTATAGTGATTGCTCCACCTCCATGGTGAAGTCAATGTGTCCGGGTGTGTCCAACAGATTAATGCTAAATAAAATATACATATATAGGGACCTAACAGGAAAGTAAAGAAGGTACGAGTTCTTACCGGTGGCCATTCCAGGGAAACGTGACCGCCGAGCTGCATATCGTTATGCCCCGCTCCCGCTCTTGGGTTAGGTAATCGGTCACCGTATTGCCGCGATGCACTTCACCCAGGGCCCGGGTCTTGCCCGAATAGAACAGCATGCGCTCTGTGGTCGTCGTTTTGCCTGTAAGGGATTTATTTACCAGGTAATTTGGACAGAAAATAGCTTCTTAAAACTCACCTGCATCGATGTGCGCCAGAATGCCAATGTTTCTGATTTTGCTGCTGTAGAATCGCTGCGGGATGTGAGCAGACAGCTGCCGGAGTAATCTAATCCGTTGATGCAAGCCACTTTGCCAGGCATATTTAAGCATTTTCATTGATAAATAAACGAAAATACAAAATAGTTGCAAAATACAGCCAAAATCAGCTGTTTTGGAAGCAACAGTTATCGGTTATTGCCGCTAAGCAGCTGATTGCAATCGAATATTGAAGATTTTGCGGCTTAAAAGTTGTTTCCCTCATTTTTCGGGGTATTTATGTCCTGTGTTCACTTTAAGCATAACGTTTATGATTGTGTTTACTAAATAATCCATCAAGATTACCTTTCCTCAAGAATTGCTTTCCAAAAAGTGAAGAAATAAACGTAAAACAACTTTGGAGTGGATTCATTTGCTTCAAACCTTTCTTAAACGGTTTCCTGAATTTAGTTTAAAATGTCCACACGCCCGAGACGAGCAGCAGCCAGTAAACAAAAACTGGTGGTGGTTGAGCTTTCCGACTCGGAGGCAGACGTTGAGCCCCAGGAGGCGGATGAGTACAGGCCTCGAGAGGCTAATAACCGCAGAATAGATCGCGCTGCAGATGGCTTGGCCGGCGGGTAAGTGAGAAATCCCCTTAAAAATATGCTATTCGTTAGAGTTAAACTAATCCTAGTCCCACACAGCTCAAATCGCAAGCGTTGGCCCTCTAAGAATGCTGCTGCCGAAGGACCGGCTCCCAAGAAAAAGCGCTCCAAAAAAGGGAAAGAGGACGAGAACGCCTGTCCCAACGAGTCAAATCCAGAGCCGCAGGACGAAGCACCTTCGCTAGCGATAACACAACCAGATGTAGCCGCTGTAAGGCCTTCGAGCACAGGCCGCAGTTCGTTCTGGGAGCGCCGCAAGGTGTGGAACATCCACGAACTGCTGGCCGAGACGGAAAATATCCAGCCGCAAGCAGCCAGGAACATTGTGCAGCTGTTTGAGAACGAAAACACCATTCCCTTCATATGCCGGTAACTGTGGTATTTATCCCTAGAATCAATAGAAACCAATTAACATATATTTGTAGCTACCGACGAGACCTGGTAGACCACATAGCACCCGATCGCCTGCGAGACATTCGGAACACCTACACAGATATCGTGGATTTGCGGAAGAAGGCCGAGAACATAGTCAGCCAGTTGGAGCGCGAAAACGTGCTCAATGCAGACATTCGGGACGAGCTGATGTGCGCGAAAACCAACGAGGAACTGGAGTTCCTTTACGCCCCCTACAAGCCGGCCAGCAAGGGTACCCTGGCGGAGCGGGCCAAAGCCCTGGGCCTGGAGGAGTACGCCGACTGTCTGCTCTACGGCTCAGCCCCCAAAGTAGATATCAGATCGATTGTGGACCCAGCAAACGAGGGCTTGGCAACGGAAGCCTTGGTAATCAGTGGAATCTGCAACATTATAATACACAAAATCAGCAAAAACACCAATGTTTTGGAGGAGATCCGGAGATTGTAAGTCTTTCCTAACATATTATGGGTATGTGTAATGTAATTTACTTGTACGATTTCAGGCAAAATGTCCATCGTGTGTTTCTCAAGTGCAGCAAGACCAAGGAGTCGGCGTCGTCCTCCAAAGCAGGTTCCAGCAAAGCTAGCAAGGGATCCAACGGCATTGTGGACAAAAAGCTGGACAGCTCAAAGTTCGAGAACTACTTCAACTTTCAGGGTGACATCAAGACCATTAAGCCGCATCAGATGTTGGCCATCAATCGTGGCGAAAAGCACAAGTTCCTTTCGGTTAAGGTGGAGACCAGCGACTATCTTAAGCGGGATCTGATGCGCTTCATAACGGATCAGTACATGACGGAGGGTCTGCAGTATCCGCTCCGGAGGGAGGTCTTCACGAAATCCCTGGAGGAGTGCTATTCAAAGAAGTGTAAGAAGAGTTTGGGGTTACTCTTAGACACGGTGCCAGTTATCCAATCCCATTTCAGTGCAACCTTTGATGTGCCGGCAGATCAGAGCTGATCTCAAGGAGAAGGCCCAGAAGGCAGCCATCGATGTGTTCGCCAAGAACCTGAAGCAGCTGCTGCTGATGTCCCCCTTGAAGGGCGAACGCATCCTGGGCATCGATCCGGGCTATACCAATGGCTGCAAGCTGGCCGTGATATCCGAAACAGCGGATGTCTTGGACACGGGTGTTATCTATCCACACGGTGCGAGGGCCAATAGGCGTGCCGCCGAGCAAAAGCTGGTTCAATTTCTCTCCGAGCACAAGTAGGTCCAAGCTAGATATATTTACTGAGTTATAAGTGCAAACTTCACCTTTTAAAGCTGCCAAATCATTGCCTTGGGCAATGGGACTGCCTGCCGCGAGACTGAGCACTGGCTGACCGACATGTTCCATGCCGGAGTCCTGGACAGCCGCAGCATCCGCTACAGCATAGTTAACGAGAACGGCGCTTCTGTTTACTCCTGCAGCGATGTGGCCTCCAAGGAATTTCCCAACATGGATACGAACGAACGGAGTGCAGGTTAGGAAATCGTCATTTAATCCTAGTCTCCTAACCCATCTCCTTTTAGTTTCCATAGCTCGGCGCCTGAACGATCCGCTGAGTGAGTATGTGAAGATAGAACCGCGGCACCTGGGCGTGGGCATGTATCAGCACGATGTGTCTGAGAAGACCCTGACGGAATCGCTGAAGGACGTCGTCTCCGAGTGTGTGAGCTATGTGGGCGTGGACCTCAACACCGCCAGTCTCAGCGTGCTCAAGTAGGTGTTAGTTGGCGAAGAGTCCTGGGAGTGACTTATTATTTGACCCACAGGCACATTGCTGGACTGTCGGAGAAGAAGGCGGAGAAGATCATAGAGCATCGGTCGCAGAAGGGGTCGTTCAAGACCCGCAAGGATCTTCTATCAGTGCGAACTATAGGCGAGAAGTCGTTCGTCCAGTGCGCAGGCTTTGTGCGCATCGAGCCGCTGAGCGTTGGTGGGCGTCTGCAGAATCCCTTGGACTGCACCTGGGTTCATCCCGAAAGCTACAAAGTGGCGGACAGGTAAATAACCTTTATTGTTTAACAATGAATGAGGAACTTTACTGCCTCTGCCTCTGTGCCTCGACCGCCTTCTCTAGCATGGAGGTGTCGCTGGACTCTTTGTGGTCACAAGTCTTAGGAAAATCAACAAACTCCTTCGCATTAGTATGTATCTCGCAGGGATTAGGGTGCTGACACCAGCATGGTAGATGGGGCTTCAAGGGATCCTTCTTATCGCCCCGCTTGCAAGAGCAGTTCTCCATGCCGGAACTCATAAAGTCCTTGAAGTTGCTTTGTTTGGTCAAGAGTGCCAGGTAGTCCTCGACGGAGTGCTCCTTCATGGGATCCATCAGCTCCGCCCAGGACTTCATCTTGACAACCACCCCAAAGAAGTAGGTGTTCAGGTCTTCAATAGCCTGCATCACGGGTTCCAGCTCCAGCTGGAAGGGGCTCTTCAGGGACCTGTCCAGTCTGGACAGGCGCACCTCCAGCTCCGGCATGGATTCGCGCATGTCCAGGAACGCAGCCATCACCTCTGTGCTAAAAGTACCAAAAGTAAAGCTTGAAATATTGACCAGTTTTGGCGTCATATTACTTGGACTCGTTGACCTCGTTGTAGGCCCTCTGAAACTCGCAAAGGGCCCGCTCCTCGGTCATCCGGCTAAGATACTCGGGATACAACTTGGTGCAGCCAGTGTTGCCGGCAAGGAGGCGATAGCGCACTCCGTGGTACCGCATCTCCTTTACCTTCTGAATCTGCAGGGGTCTGGCCTGGGCCAGCACTCGCATCAAATTGCCCAGTTTCTCGTCAAGGACGAGGAGTTGCTGGTGGACGCACTGCTCCAGCTGGAAGTCGCCGCGGGTGTAGAGATTTTTGCAGTGCTCAAAGGTTGGCTCTAGCAAGTGCAAAGGGATAGACGAGCCGCGGCAGGGCGGCGGCAGAGGACGGCGCTTGTATCGCTCCGGCGGATACTCCCAGCAGACGCCGAGTCGCGTTTGAAGGGGCATGGCAATGGGATGCTCCCAGCAGGCCTTGTACACGGGGCCCTCGTTGTGTCCGTAGATGGCCTTGTCGCCGCAGAAGACGGGCTCAGCGCCGCAGGAGATATCGGTTACTTTGCCCGTCGGCATCGGCGGTGGATAGTGCCAGCGCTCGTCATATTGGCGCTTCAGATCGGCGAGCTTCGACATAACGAAAATGGGAAATTTACGGAAAATATGCGGAAATCCTAAATTCTAAAAATAAATTTATGTTTTCAGTATTGTGGCGGAGTGCGACATGAAGCTGACGGACATAGGCAAGGCCAGCTTTATAGCACGTATCAAGGAGTTTGCCGCCTCGCAGGCCAACCTCGACCGTATGGCTGCGAAGCACAAGTTGCCCATGGAAAGGGTGAGTGAAACCATAGTCAGGGTTTATGAGAGGACTTCTCTCAGAGGAGAGAGGATTACATTTTCACTGGTCAACTTGGTTTGGTTGTTGGAAAGCTGAAGGGCATTTCTGAAGTGACTCCCTGCGTAAAATCAGAATCCATCGGAATTCCAGCTATCACCTCCGCCTCTCCAGTTTTCTTTTAAGGAAGAGGGGGTAAGGTCCTTTTTTCGTAATTTTTTCCCCGCATTTTAGGGAGGAAAGGAGTAAGGTTAATTCTGTGCAAAACTCCCCACTTTACAAAAAGTTAGCTTAATGAATTCAATACCGTATAGAAACAAAACATATGTTTTTTTTTTTTTTAATTTTTGTATTTAAAAATAGTCACAGGTCTACAGGTAATGGGGAATCTTCTGAGTCCCCCCAAAAATATCAAAAAAACTAAAATGAAGTTAAAGGAAAAGTGTCCCGAGATATTCAAGTGGCGTTTTTGTTTCTTAAATGATTGCCCGATTTAGTATCAAAATTGAAAGTCCAAACTCCGATTTTTGAACAAAATATAAAGTTAATTTGTTAAATAAAAAATATAACAATATTTAAAATTAAAAAAGGTCAACTTGAGTACCTGTAAAATTAGTTAAAAAGTTATGTTCTAAATTCAAAACCAATTGGTTCATTAGATTTTGAGTTACCAACTTTCAAAATGGAATTTTTCAGAAGAGCGCTGTAAACTCTCTGATACTCTTACATTGAACACCAAAGGACCTTCGTTCAACTCTGCATAACTTCGGCAATTTTGCTATGATCGATGTAAAACTTGGACCCATTATTCTTAAGATATTAAGCATTTAAAACAAAAAAATTAAATTAAATAAATAAAAAGTAGGAAAAAAATGTGTTTACATAACCACATATATCTTTAGATCCTGACGTAATCTGACGCCGGATTCGGATTCTGTGCAGCAAATGACTTCAGAAATGACCCTCAGCTTTCCAACAACTCACATGACCCCGATATTTGTAGACATGTGTTATTATTATTATTTTGTTGCAGTTGGAATTCGTGCTGATTGCTCTGCAGCGCGAATTGCTGCAAGACTATCGTGCCGATCTGGACAAGCGGCCGCTCTTCAAGCAGGGCCTCACACGGCTGGATGAGCTCAGCATGGGCGATGTGGTGACCGGTGAGTAGTGGTCTCTAATGGATTGCCTCTAGGCACGCAACCTTACCGATTTGTGTGCTTCTTTAGGAGCGGTGACTAACGTAACCCAGTTCGGCGCCTTCGTGGACGTCGGCGTGGAGCGCGATGGGCTGATACACAAGAGCCACATGAGCAACAGTGAGCTGAGCATCGGCGATCGCATTGTGGCATCGGTGGTGAAGGTGGATTTGCAGCGACGCCAGCTGGGCCTGCGGCTGGAGAACATGCTGGAGGCGACGGACACGTCGTTCACCTTCAAGGCGGAGCAGTGAAAACAAACGACTGGCTCTTTATGCTTTTGGAAGTATTTAATGAGTCATATCGTAATTGTTGGGCTGCTCACAGGAGCATTCATATATATACTATATATAGGTCGTATATATATGTATATGTGTATATGCATACATAGTATAACGGCTCTCCTAACTGTACTCAAAGCTTATTGTTAGTAATAAATGTTCACATAAAAATCACCGTCTCTACGATCACTCTACAAATGGGTTCAAGTCCTCTTAAATGAATTGCCGAAAGGTGATTTATTGCTTTAAAACTAAGTGTGTTGCCCTCGAAAGCCAGCTTAAAAGGTTTTACCAAATAAACATACAATATGCATTCATTTAGGCGCTTGGTTAGCTCTCGCTTCGGTTCTTTCACTTCACTTCAGTTGGTTTGCATTTGTTTTTGTTTTTGTTTTTGTTTCGAATTTATTGCCGTTTCAGTAGAGTTGTTAAAAGTAATTATAAACAATGTTATATTATCTGCATTTACATAATTACACAATACAATATAATATATTATAATATATTCAAAAATATATATGTATATGGTGTGTTTAAACTTATTGTTCCTCCCTCCTCCTGCTCTCAGGCCGTCTTCGATATCAATTTCATATTCTAGCTACATGGACATGTCGCGTAATCAACCGATAATTGTTTGTGTAAATAAATATATTTGCCCGTACATAATATTGGAGTAAGTGTGTGTAATGTGGTGTGTGATGGTGCATAGCAAAAGGCCAATAAACAAGTCGACCGCAAAGCATATCAAGTGGTAATGCCAATGCTCCTTCTCGTCCTCGCCGCCCTCTGCCTTGCGCAGAGATATTCAATAATTTATAAATTTCATTTTTATCATTTATAATGATAGCATAGGTAATGATGTAAGTATTGTTTATCAACTCTCGTAATAATAAGTCTATGTGTATAAGCAGTTTTCATTCTCGTTCTTCGTCAGCAGCCATCCAGCAGAAGAAAAATATGATTGAAACAAGTCAAAACAAGATGAAACCGATGTCATCGTGAGACTCGAATCCAAGTCCTTGAGATTGAATTTCAATTTGGGAAAGTCTCCCTGCCAAATATCTTCTGATGAACGACCTTTAAAGGTAAATCGATTCTCCTTCGCAGACGTTTCAAATTCTCGGTTTCAGTTAATTATCGTGTGTTCTTGTTGTTGGTAGTCTAATTATCTCAAGTGATCGCTCCTCAACTCGCTCCTTAACGGTTACAGTTACAGTTACAGTTAAAGTTAAAGTAATTGAAGTGCACAGATTCCAAATTTCTTCAATGGCAGACACGGCACAGCCGCAGCGCTTGACTGTACGTTAAGTGTACGAGTGTGTGTGTGTGTGTGTTGGTAGCGCCCCCGTGGAGTTGGAGGTGTGTGGTGCTGAGTGTATGGAGTGTGTTGATGGGCTCCCGGCGGAGGAGGCAGCGTGTGGCATTTCGGAGTATTCAATTCAGATTCGTTCGTGTGGCAGTGCCTGCCTGCTCCTGCTTCTCTGGAGGGAAGACAGAAAAAGAGAGTTACATGCTTGATCGGGATGTGTATGGAGAGGAAGTCCTTTGTGGATATATCCACAAAAATATCGCTCTTGATATCATCATATCGAAAAATTAGTACTCTTTAATATATCGAATTTTTAAATATCATCATTTATCGGTTTTCCTTCTTAAAATCGATTTAATCGAAAAAGTTCTACTCGTATGTGAACTTCTGGAAAAGTTCTTTTCTTTATTAAGCCCGACTTCATTGGCTGACCTAGTAAAATAATCAATTTAATTTTATGTTTTAATTTCATATTTCCGATGCCATAGGTAAAAAAACACCAAAAAGTTATTTAAAAAGAAATATCGATATATAAAATTATAAATCTTTAATGAATCAAATTATTTCAATTTTTAACTTGAATCGTTTTATTTGTAATTGTTTTTAGAATTAATTATTGCATATTTTTTTGATATTTATAAAAAATCGATATTATGGCATCTTTTTTCGATATTTATATGGATATATATACCGACTTCCGCGTCAAATTGCGAACGGGATTACGTGGGTCTGGACTTACCGGTGGCCAGGATGCGCAGGATGCGGATGTGTGGGAAGTGTGTGTTGTGTGTTGGTTGGTGGTATGCAAGTTGGAAATGATCGAAATCAAGAGCGAAACGAAACGAAATTATTTCTTTTTCTTCTCTTTTCTGCAAGTGTAGAACGAAGAGTAAGGAAAGCGGGATTAGCATTTGTGATTGGAAACAAAACAAAAGTCGCGGATGGGTGAAATTCGTATATGGTATATATAGGTTCGCACTAAGCCAAGCTGGACACTGCAGAGTTAGCGAGTTAAACATTGGGTACTTGGCATTGGCCTGCTCACATTCAAGACACAGGTACGGGTCGGGTCGGGGCATTTACAGGGAGAACCTCTTTTGTGGCGACGCTAGCCTCCGGCGTGCTTCGTGTGCTGTGCTGTGACTGTTGCTGTTGCTGCCGTTGCTATGGAGCATAAATCTGGGCATGGGACTAAGCTGGCTAATGGCTTTTCGAATGGAGCAAGCGCCGCCAGAAGGGGCTGCTGCAGCAGCAGCAGAAGACATCGAGCCATCTGTAAGATTGAAGAATTCTTCCATTGGGATTTTGCTTTTGAACGGGTGAGTTGAACGCAATTGAACGGGAAAACGAATGCAACGGGGGCAACGAGTAACAGCAACTGGTTCGGGGTCCACCTAGGGTCCGTTGCCGGGTTAGCATGAGTCCCATGTGGGTGTAAGGTGAGTTCGGTTAGGGTGAGTGTGGGCGTGCTTGATGTTTTCTGCTGGGTGTGTGCGGATTTGTTAAAATGTGAGAGAGTGTGGCTGGTATATTTCATATACAATGCTTAAGAATGCTTTTAGCTTAGGTTTAAACGCTAAACGACCACTACGGATAATGAACCACATTTCGTGTTTTTCTACATATTTCTTCGCTCGATTTCATTTATAAATATATATGTATATGTATATAATGTAACGCCAAAACTCCGGTCAGCTACAAGTGCTACAAAAAACAGTTTGTCTATAGTTCTACGGTTCTATTTAATTATCGAACCGAACGTCTTCGTTAGTTTCTAACTATGTTCCTAAGTATCGTTTACGAATTGTTCATTGAGTTTTCACAGCATGTGGTGTGGGTGTGGTTACAAAACAAAACCATTATTCGCACAAGAACTAATAACATTAGGGGTCTGATCTGGTCTGCGTCTTCTCGTGGTTTTAAACACCTTAGTCTGGGCTTCAGTTATAGTTTGTTTTGCGTAGTTATCGCAGCTAAGACTATTCAACATAAGGGATTGTAAATCTGCGGAAATGAAACGAAAGGAACAACAACGCTCACGCAAATATATATTTACACAGAAAGGGGGAAACACATTAGATAATAATGGTGGACACGGTACAGTAATGCCAGCAACACAACAAAACACAGCAGCAAAGCGAGTCCCGAAACAGGTAGTTCCAACAGATATTGGTGGTCCCCGAGATCCGGGGAGCTCTGCGGAACGAACAACACAAGGTTAGGGGGTTTTGGGAAGCACACAAAACACAAAAAAGCAACACAAGCAACAGAAAAAGAGGGGATAAGAGGCGAACAGAAAGTAGGGGCGATCGGAGAGCGATCGCTCAAACCACACAAGCTGAGAAAACTCCCATTACGCGTCAGCCAATGTCCTGCTGCACATTGCCGGAGGACGAGGAGCTGCTGCTGCTGCCGCTAGGGCGTTGCTGCTGACTGTACCTGTTCGTTGGCGGTGCCTGCTGCTGCTGCTGTTGCTGCTCCTTCGGCTGCTGCAGGCTAATACTTTGCGGCGTGGAAGGCGGGCATGCGGTGGTGTTGCCCACTGGGAATGTGTCGGCCTCTTCGTCGTGCGCCACCGCCTGTGCCGGCTGTTGGGCCTGCAGCTCCAGCTGCTGCTGGTCCGCCAGCAGCTTGGCGCTCAATATGCTCACGTAGGTGCGGTAGCGACGGATCTGCGGGATACGAAAGTTGGAAGAGGAACCTCCACACAACGGGCCACCCTTACCTCGTACTGCAAGTAGCTCTCCTTCTCCTTGTAGTTCTGCAGAGGCAGTCCCTTGCTGGGAATCGGACCCTTCTTGTGCTCGTTCAGCTCCTGCTCCAGCTGGGCCAGCTGCAGCTCATGCGACTCCAGCTGCTCCTTCTGTAAGAGGAACGAATGCCTCAGCAATTGAAAATGTTATGGAAGGAGAATCTCCCCCTAGTACCTACCAGCATCAGCTTGGACTGTTTGCTGGGCAAGAGCGGACGCTGGAACCTCTTTTGGCTGCCCACGCCGCCTTCGAGCGGTGGCGCCGAAATCGCCGCGCACACGTAATTGATCGTCTCCACCCACGACTGCAGCTCCTTCGAGTCGCTGGTCTGGAACAGATACTCGGCCTGATCGGCCGTCTGCAGACGGAACACATGTTGCTTCTTTGTATAGTCGTTGGCCTTGGTGGCCAGTGCGTGATGTATGCGTATTGCATTGTGCAGATTGTCGGACATCTAAGCATTAGGGGACATTCATTAAATTGTATACTTAAGCCCCTGTCTCGCCATCAACTCACTTGACTCTTGCGAAAACCGTGCTCGTCTTTGTGCAGATACAACACAAGATCACGCAGCGTGCAGTAGAACATTTTCCAGGAGCGTTTGCCGAAAGGAGCTGAAAATATGAAGACAGAATTTTTCCATGAGAATTATTTTGATACCCTTGCAGGGTATTATAATTAAAGTCGGAAGTCAGGACACGGTTTCCACCCTATTTGGTAAATATATTCTTGAGCAGCTTTAAAAGCCGAGTCGATCTAGCCATGTTCAGTTTTAATTTTATGAAAATCGGACGACTATATTATTTAGTAGCATAGCAACGATCGGTAGATGTAAAGAAAAATATAAAGCTGTGAATCTAAAACTGTAACTATAAAACTGTATATATTTGTATTGGTATATAT